>KN884847.1:19228-31773 GCA_000934455.1 Apostichopus parvimensis | reverse complement strand
TACCCAACCCTATATCAGAATAGAAAATGAATGTGAACCAGTGCATACATGTACAGTGTGCACTATATATGTGTACACACTATTGAATACACACTGTCCAAAATCATGTACAGTACACACTGTACATGTATGTACTGGTCATTCCATTCAATACTGTGCATATTTCAATGTCATTTTAAGTATTTGCAATGTAGTGTATTGTTTTGCTAATTCACTAAATTAAAAGACTTTCAATAATTTAAAAGGATTGTTTAACCAGTACATACATGTGCAGTGTGTACTGTACATGGATTTGGACAGTGTGTATTTAATAGTGCTTAAAAAAAAGCTGTAGTGAACATGTACACACATATAGTGCACACTGCATAGTGCATACTGTGCATATTTCAATGTCTTTTTAAATATTTGCAATGTAGTGTATGCATTTGGCTAATTCACTAAATTAAAAGACTTTTAATAATTTAAAAGGAATGTTTAACCAGTACATACATGTACAGTTTGTACTGTACATGATTTTGGACAGTGTGTATTCAATAGTACTTGGTGTAAAATAACACTGTACTGAACATGTACACACATATATAGTGCACATTGTACATGTGTATGCACTGGTTCACATTCATTTTCTATTCTGATATAGGGTTGGGTAGAGGATGTGGGTGGGAGGGGATGAGTTACATGCATACAGACAATTTGAAGCAGGAGATTACCATACCAATAATTCAGTATACCTAGAATGCATGTTTAATGCAGTCCCTATTTGCAGTAAAAGTCAGTCACATACTGTATGTATATACAAATCTGCATAGTGCACTATGGGGAGGGTGGGGGGGGGGGGGGATGGGAGTCAAGGAGTATTAGACAGAACACTTTTAATAAATACATTTCAATAGTTTCTAATGTTGTTTATCATGGTCTCCTTGAATGAAGATACAATGTTACCACTGTTTGCCCTCGCAAGCATGTTTCTGTAGAGCTGATGTAACTCTCATATACGCCACTTTAAGCTGCTCATCAGAGCATTAATAACTTATATAAAAGATGTTTTAGCTCATTCTTTGCATCATAACTATACATATCTTACTAGTTTTGTATTAAAAACCAAAAATAAAACTTTTAATTGTGACCAAATTTGACCTTGAAATACCCAAAATAGCCCAAAATATTGGTAAAATGTGATGTTTGAGGGCGCTGTTCACAGGCATCGTTGGGCATATGACCCTGAAAATGCAGTTTATTTGTAGTCTTTATGCTAGTGGACCACCCTCTTAATTGTAAAGCACCTGTATGCTAATGCTAAGAAGTTGTTGTCATTTGAATTACTCAAATCGGCTTGTGCAAGCATTTTCATACATATGAACCAAGTGATTTTCGCAATTTTCGATTCGTAAATTTGAGTAGATAACACAAAATACACAACTTTTTGACTTGAGTTTTTAAAAATAGGGTCAATACACTCCTGAAAAATGGTATTTAAAGAAAAATTAAAAAATACCCACAGGCCCAAATTGGACCCCCAATTAGGGCCAGAAGTGAGATTTCTTAAGTTTGAGGGCGCTGTTCGTAAAACGTACGACCCGCTTGACTTTTTTTTCGCACTTTTCCCGTACAACTACCACTGGACAAGGATCCTATGCAAATTAAAACTCAAACATGCCTTTGCTTGTGAATATAGAGCACACTCAAAGTAGGGCCAGAAAAGGCCCCTATCTCATTTTCTGCCATTTTAATTACTTGTTACGAAAAATTGAGACCGTAAATTTTCCTCAAAGTTAGCTAAATTTGAAGACTGGTCACATGTCTTCCACAATATCTGCAATATCAGACATAAAATACTTTACATTTATGCAAAAGATGCCTCCAAACTTGACACAAATTTAGGGCTCTTAAAATGCAATCTGGATTTGGTTGCTAGGCAGGGCTGTATCCTAGCAACCAAAAAGTTTTAAATTTTTTTTTTGCCCAATTTCATCCTTTGAGACATATGGCAAGACACCATATCAATTTCAGGCGATTCTGAGAGGGTCGACGTGGAGGCCACTGTTGATTTGGCATGGATTGACCCACATAGTAAGATGTAGTTTGACACGCTGATTCCAAAAAGCAACATGACAAGTCTGTATGACCATCCTAACAGTACTTGTTAAAAACAAAACCTTGACCTCTAATAACTTTGCACACGAAGGTCGCTCAGGGTCAAGCCATGGACAATTTTGATCGGAAGGTACATTTGAGATCCGATTATGGCCAGGAAATTCAAATAACCGAAAAAAACTAATACAGGTCACCTGAGGTCAAAGGTCACCTAGATGCGGGTCGACTACTGGATTACCATTGCGTAACTCCCAACCTTGAGGAACATTTTGTTCTCAAGTTATTGCAAAAATACTTTTTGACCCCTAATTGGCCTTTGTTGACCTTGGATCACATGACCGTTAAGTTTGGAAACGATCCCTACCCTATTCAGGACTAGGCTTGCACGGTAAACGGGTTTTAGTACCTAAACCGTTTTTTTACCGACCAAATTTCGGTACTATATTTTATATTAAGAAAACCGAAAAAAACGAAATGTGGATTGCAAAATCTGTAAAAAACAAAGTTAAAGCTTCCATCCATCATTTGTTGACTTTGGTTTCTCCTATTTACTGTTCTTTTTGTAAATTGCAACAAGAGAAAGCTTTTCTGATAGACGACATTGTCAGCTACGATCGGCACATGCCATTACCAGTGCTTGAGGGTGGATAGCTAGGCCTAACATTAGGCTATGCAGCCCTTATATGCGTGAATCAGTTAGGTGACCTTGTAGTATTGAACTGACCTTGGTGGCCAACGTTAGTAGTTGTGAGAAGTACACACTCAAATGACGAGATGCAGTTCAAAATAAATTGTTATATCCAACGTGTTTGTAACAGTAGAGGATATCGCGAAAATCTTTTCAAACACATTGAGCACAGTTCGTGTTCAAAAAATGATTGTTAAAACTTGAAAGATACATTGCGCAATCCACAATACCATACGACATGTACAGCCGTTTGGGGGGGGGGGGGCTGTGTGAGTTTAACAACTAAGATGCAACAAGTAACATTAGACCAATCACAGTCCATTATTCACAAGATACACCTGGCGTCAGGCTTGAGTCAAGGAATATTAAAGGAGTAAAAATGTTGCATACATAACTGGAAATTACAGATGTTGCTGTTGGACAATTCTTCTTTGTATGCTAATATTTTTTATTTTCTTTGTAAGATTCCTTTCAACATTTCTTCTTATCAGTTACGGTATCAGACAAGGCGTCTCTCAGTTGGTTTTTCGTGTACGTTGATGAACACATGTTTCCAACTTTAACGTAAACAATTTATATTCTTTGCCGACCTAATCCCCGCTTTTGCCAGCGATATTTTTTAACTTGTACTTGCAAGTGTAGACGGTAAATTCTCTTCACTCCTTGAAGAGAAATTTATTTTACCGCCAAGACACCACCCCCGAACATGGCTAGAGCCTCGTGCAATTTGGTACCTTCGAACACTTTGTCAGCCACTACTGAATATATGGGATCAATCATATTGTAAAGCAATTTTTTTTACGAGCTCCAATTGGTCCGAAAATATAACATATCATATAATATAACATGACCGTGATTTTTTTTCTGAACACGAATTTGAACTTCGTGAAGTACAGTAAACACTAGACAAACGATACGTGTACGCGATGTTAAAACTTTAAGAGAACATTTCACTAACACATTTCTTTTCGACATTTTTACTCCAGTTTAGTTAAGGTGGGTAATAAAATGAGAGTCATGAAGGCAGTAAGATTTCTTGAATTTATTCTCATTTTTACCCTTTCAATGCAATTCGGGAGTGGGAAAAAAACATTTTTTGAGCCAGATTCGGTTTTTGGATAGAGAAAAACCGGTTGTAAGTTTTCACGAAATCGTGCACGCTTATTCAGGACTACTACAAAAATATCAACTATGTCTAACCCTGTCAATGAGAGTTATTGCTGCTTTTAATATTTTGGTTTTTGGCCTCTTACTGACCTTTGGTGACCTTCACAGGCACCAAAAACAATAGGGCACACCTTCTCACTATGGTGGATCTATATACCATGTTCGAGTTTAGTCCAACTATCCCTTGTTGAGTTACAGTGTTCCCAAGCAAGTGTCACAGACAAACAGACAGACAGACACACACAAACCTGACTTCATAGGTTCCTTTGCTATATAGCAAGGAACCCCAAAAAATGAGAACGAGAACAAGATTGCAGAATACTGTTTCTTCAATTTTTTAGGGATAATTCTATCAACCATTAGAAAGCATGCAGACGAATTATAGACATGTTAAAATAAGTCTTACAAATGGCATGACGCTGATACAGATGGCAAGCGCCCGTGATATGTCAAGGCCAGTTGGCTTTGTGACTCTTTGCCAAGCAATTTGCTCAAAATTCCACATACATTATAACTATTTGACTAATGTAGAGCAAGTGAACAGATTTTTCTGTATAGAATTTTTAAGTTACATGACATGGTTTATACGCTTTGAAATATTGTCACATCCTACTGCTGAAGCTTAACTCATTTAGTATTTAAATCATAGAGAATATGAGCAATTTTTGAGACCATTTGTCATATTTGACCCATTGAACCCTTCATGCTCAGACGGTGAGAATTGCAAGGTAGACTGTGAGTTTGTTTAAAGCAGATAACAGCAAGAATATCAACCCTTTGAAACAGATTCAAATTCTTGCATGACTGTAGGTTTTGTTCAAAACCTATAGATCTCCTTCAAAAAACTGAACTGAATTGATATTCACCAAACAGTGTTCACCAAACGGAAATCATTGGAGAACTCTGAGATCAATTGTAGCTTTAGTTCTGGAGTTGTCATATTTACAAGGTTTTCAGACTACCAAGTATGAAGTTAAAGAAATATGTACTTTTTGAGTTATCGTGTTTAGAAAGTTTTCAGACTTTGGCCTCTGTTAACCTCAAATGACCTTTGCAGCAAAATGGCGTTTATTGTGCTCTGAACCACATACCAAATATAAAGTTAATCCACCATGATATTTGTATATCGTGTTTACAAGCAAGTGTCACTTACACACACGTATGCACACACAGGCAAATTGCATATACGACATAGTTATAATCATATTAGTCAGCTATGTTTATCTACTATATTTACTTGATAATGATCGATGATGTCATTTGTTATCACGTACTTCATTTCCGTTCTGACACTTTAGGTGTACAATAATTTAACTGTCAAAGCTACATACCGGTTGTGTGCACACATATAAGCTTCGAACTGGGTGAACCCGAAGCGGAGTCTAGCGTTGATACTTGGAATACAGATTCATGGCTCGCAGTCACGTTATTGATAATTAACGATCTGTTAGGATGAATATCATATTCTCCAGATGCGTAGCCTTCTCCAGTCTTCTTGCCATCATTGAGCAACAATATGATCCTATCTTCGTTAACATTGAACCAAGCTATGAATGGGAACAAACTTTCATTACAGGAACACGGAATGACTCCCACTGTACCAATTTCAATATACTGTGTCTGTTCGCATTCTGTATCTTCTGCCAAAGTTGCTGTACAGGGGAAAAAGGAATGTGTTATGTCATAGGTCTCGAACTCAGCGATGGTTTTATTAACTCAAAGCGTTAAATTATTCAATTAAAAAGAATAAAATCAACAGATTAAAGAACAAAGAAATCCAGAGGGAAACCCCTTCAAGTGGTCACTTGCCTTTAAATGCATAATATATGCAACATGATAGAAGTTTGCAAGCTCTCAATGGCTGAAGTTCATACTGCAGATGGAGGGCAGTATAAATATAAACAGAGTCAGTGCTTACATGGTTTGATGGCAGGGAATCATGTGACTTAATATTACAACAATGAAAGAAAGACAGTTTGCTGTAAATAATGGATTATGCATGCTGTCTCAAACAGCAAAGAGCTAAATTTTCCATTTAAAAAGTTAACCTGATGAGATCCATACATATTTTCGCCTCTGTTGGCCCAAACCTACCTTTGACCTTCACCCACAATAATAGGGTTCTTGTACTCATTATAAGACACACGTTCGCCAAATATCAGCTATGTCAAATATCTTGGGATATCGTGTTTACAAGGTTTATGTTTGTAAAGATTTACAGACTGTCACAATTGATGACGCAAATGACATTTGACCTCCAAAATAATAGAAAAACAATAAGATCGCTGTTCTTCTTACTGGAAGCTTCCTGCAAAATATGTGAGCCAATATTGTTTCCTATCTGGTTAATCGTGTTTACAAGGATTTCAAGTTTTGAGACCTGGTTAGAAATGAACTCTAAGGGAAGGCTCGCAAATTTAACCGGCGATGATCGAAGGCCCAGCCAGCAGCACACCACTGCTCATTATGCAGCCTGCATATCGCTCACGCTTGAGTGCACACACCCACGGTAACTCCGTGAAAGTAATGAGCATTAAGCTCCCAACACAGAAGCGCTGCTATTGTTTGTAAACAAAAGCGGTACTTGGCTTTTCCTGGTCTGTGGTTTTTACGTAACAATGGCACTCTGACCACAGCAGGAGATTTATTTCAAGAACGAGTTGAAATCTTCATAAACTATTTTCGTATCGAATGTTTCAAAATACTTTCAGACTTCTTTTCCGGTACAAAGTATTTTCACTCACTAACACTGATCCATCTCTCTTTTCTCTTAGTTGATGATTTGATTCATAAAGAAGAAAACAAATATACCACATTATGTGTATTAATTCTTAATAGATTCTGTGAGACTTTTTTACAGGACAGCCTTGAAGTTTCGGCAACCGACTTGTACATCAACAGCAAAGTGCAGAACAGAATTTTGTTACTTCATAATTGTTTGATAAAAGAGCTGAGTTGATTGATATCCTCACGTGTGTGTGTTGTCTTTTTCTTAAGTCCCATTTACGCAAATTATTTGATTACCATTTTATCAAGAGCGAAACATGCACATGATAAATTACGAAACTTATCAAAGAGAAGAATGTTTTCCATTCCAATTTTGCTTGCTAAGTTACTAAAAAATATGAAGGAATAAATTTGTATATTCAATGGAAAAGGAAAAAAAATCCACCCAACAACTTTGAAGCAGGGCCGGTTAAAAACAAAACATGTTTCTCGTCCGCGCAAGCGGCCTCCCTTTTCCTGATTCCCGAGTCTATTCGGATTACAAGAAATCTAACTATCCTTAAAAATTATTTTGTAAAGGTTGCCACATATTCCAAACTAGTATTAGAGCAAGAAAAGAAGAAAAATGGCAGCCCGTTTTTTTTCAGATCTTAGTACGAGAAACATGTATTTTATTTGGATAATAGAACAACTTTCGTTAATGTGGTTAAATTAATATTTTCCTACCCTAGCTATATGTCGATTTTATAAAACCTTCATGAAAACCGACTTTTTTGAAAATGGATTTGAAGCTCAGTCAACAATTTAAAAAATGCTTACCGTTAAATACTGCTGTCAAACAATACATTCGTATTTATTCCAATGAAGATCCACAAAGGATAAAAATGAGTTCAGTTCACCGAAACACCCCTTTTCCTTACCACCTGAGGAAACCGTCTTTTATAAATTATAGTACCATATAGTAGCCTACGTTACATTTGTTACAAAAGTCGCAATACTGTAGGTTAAGTTTTAACCGCACAGCACAGTACCATTCATAATTTGCATATTACACCAAAATGTACACTCGGCGTCCAGATGGCGGGAAAATGTACCATCATGTTCAATGTGTTGTGTCGTTCCCATGGTGCAATGAACTTGGGCAAGTTTGAATGTCGATGACCTACTTATGTTCCGTGACCAATGTCAACGGGAATTACTCGGGTGTTTCCGCGTGTTATATACTGTATATATAGAAGTTTTACGTAAGCGGAGTGAATTTCGGGGACCGCTCGTTGATTGTGAGGAAGCACTTATCTAAGCATCAATATTTGTGAAAAGCATCGTAAGGTTTTTCTTCAGAAAATATTTTTGACTAGTAATTGGAATCTCAATGTATTAAGAAGTTCTGGGTCTAAACCTTATCATTGCATTTTGGTCGAATGTGTATTTCACTACGTTATATGATGCTTAAACACATGATTGCACAAAATGAAAATTTCAAGTATTACCACATAAATATTAAAAAAATATACTTTTGTTGCGTGTAATGGAGGATTTGGTGAAACCATACATGTCTGGACTGATTACGGTTTGAAAATTCTACGAGGTTCGTGATCAACTTGACCGTAGAGTATTTTCAGAAAATAAGTTTGCTACCATAAGAAAAAAAAAGAAAAAGTTATGACCTATTTTGTATAATTTTTAATGTGCGCGTCAATACGGGTTGCCACCATGATCCCATTGATTACTGATGCTATGCAAAAGAAACTGTCAATTTGAGCATTTCATATGGTGCGGAAAAACATTCTCCAAGCAAACAATTTTCTCGAAAATCTTGCAAAATTCGATCATGAACACAATGTTCAAGGAATGTTAATATAACATACTAACGTATGCCAAACAGTTTTGCACAGTAGACTGTTATTTTTGCCTGGCTCTGATGAAATACTACTATCTCAAGTAACGTTGGCAAGTTGCCAAGAAATAAATGTCACGCAATGTGATACAAAAAGTCATATTACCCCTTCATGAAGGTTTCAAACGCAAGTTTTCAAACATTGGTTCAGTGTGAAGTACAATTACAACTAGTCATACCGTTGAAGTCTAAACCGAATTTATGCTTTATGCTAAACGATCTGAACAAACGTAATTTCTCAAACTAAATTAAAATTATATCATTCGTGACTTCGTTACAACTAAAGCCAAGTAAGTCTACTATGAATATGAATTATTCCTTCGGTTTCTTTATTAGCCATTCCATGTCGTGAAGCGCCATGCAATAACAATTTTTCTTGCACAAGTCGCGAACTGTTCAGGTTTTTTACAACCCGGAAGCAGCTGCGCAGCGTGAAAGTAAGATCACGCACATGTCTTAGCCTACTGTCTGACTGCATGACTCACGTGGTGGTGATTCTGCATATAGATACGTACGAGAGTTTTAATGGTTAGGCTATGTATTTACTGTCATTTCAATAAACTGTTTATAGTACGAACGAAAGAAAAGTCCCTACAGGCTTGAGAGATTGTCTAGAGCATTGATAATACATGTACGTTTTTGTGTATTAAGGGATTCAAGACCTAACGGAGTGTCTCCGTTAGTTCAATTGCAAAACACGAACTAAAAAATAGTGATGAAAGCTCCACGTAAAATTCATGTTACGAGCACAAACCGTCAGCAAAGTACACACAACTGTGTAGTAACTCAATGCAGTTACAGTAGCCTATATATAGTAGCTTTATTGATAAACAATTCTCCAACCTGCAGAGAAAATTCTATAACCCTTTTGTGTACATCCTGGACCAAAGTGACCAGTTCTTTATCTGGTCTTCTTTTGTGTATTAGAGGCTTAATTTGTGGTCTCATAGTCAAGTGCATACAACTGTCTACCGACTCTTGGAAGGCAGGAAATGTGTGCGTTCAAGCATGACTCATTACCAGCTGGTTGCTGTGCTCATTACACTGGATAGCAACGGTTGGGCCTTCGATCATCGCCGGTTAAATTTGCGAGCCTTCCCTAACCTAGACCATACTGTGTAAAACCTTCCTCTTCAAAAGGCTATACTAACATGCATGTATGAGCTAATCACTTTATGTCCAGGTTCTGGATATATTTTTGAGATTTTCATATTTTGCCCTCTGCTGACCCTAAATGACCTTTGACCCCCAAAGCAAAAGTGTTCTTGTACTCATAATAGAGCAGCCACATACAACATATGAGAACTGCAGACGTTACCAATCTTGAGATTTCTACAAATACCAAGTTACCAACTTATTCATACAGAGATTACAGTAACTAAGTACTGTAAATCTAAAAAAATTTAACACAGAAAACTGGATCGTGCTGATAAATCGTTAGCATGTGCTATTAGGTAACAGTAAAAACTGAGGATATGTGTATTTCCAAGAAGTTCATCAAACTAGATTTGTTGGACTTACACATTTCCTCAGTTCTTATTTTAATCCGCATAGCACATGCTACTGATTTATAGTACGATTCAGTTTTTTATCTGGTACAAAACTTAACGATTGACAGAAGTTCTGTGTTCTCAGTTTGTATTAGATGCATGTATACACATACTATCATGACTGCATAGGTTTTTCTTATCATCGAAACCAAAAATGGAATTAACCAATGACGTGCATGTTTGCAACATGCTGTGTGATAATTTATATCTAAGCTCTTACAATATTCAGGCACGACAGTGCAGCTACTAGTACGTACGTACTGAAGGCTTCTCCACTTTTCACTTGGTTTACTCACCTGACGATAGTGCAAGTATAATCATCAAAGCTAAATGGAGTCCTGTGTCGAGAGTCTCCATGTCTTCTCACATGCCAGAATCTAAAAATATAATGAGCATACGTAACGGTGACAGTAAATGAAAAGTACAATTGCAAGGTTACTGGTTATAGTGATAGGCCAGTTTGTATGTCGTTGTTTATCTTGTCAACCGATTCTTGTAAGAGGTACCGGTAAAGTGGCTATTTAGCCGTTCATTATTGTAGTGCGCGAACACGTCTTAATATTGTCATTACTTGCCAAGTGAACGATATCTAAATGACTGAGACGTTGAAACTTCAACTTTCATATAGTCTCTGTACAATTACTTTCAGAGGCTAACTTGGTAGGTAACTGGTTCTAAGCGTGTCATGGCACTCCACCCCTGGTCCTTGCCAGCTTTGTAAATTTGTCTCAACGGAAGACCTCATATATCATATAAACCAATTGCAAGGCAGAAGAAAAGTGTTACTTGTGAATGTCTTGTTTCTCGATGACACTCCACTACAAAGGGCTACAAACATGAAATTTGCGATAAAATACAACAAAGTACCTATTAACCCTCGGATGAATTAATAAGTAGTGGGGGCTCAATACTTTACAATACACATTTCAAGTTTGTAAGGTACTATAGGAATTGTAGTGGTAAACAGCGCAGCAGTGCTAGTAACAATGAGTGGGTAATCTAGTTTTAAACACCTCAAGACTAGGGCTCTCCTTAACGGCCAAAGATTGCGTATTCCAGTCTTTCATACTGCCTAGGATAAAAACTGTACTGTAAAGCACGATGATTATGTGGAATTTGAGCGGCCATCTCCCTGGTCTCAAGAACGGATTAATCTCAGTTGGGACTGCAACTAGGCCATTAATAATTTGATAAAAAGCATGGGTCTGGACCTTTTCCTTCTTTGTATGAGGGGTTCCCATTTCAAAGTCTTCAAGATCTCAGTGACGCTGGATTGATCATGAGTTACAAAACGTGCTGCCTTCCATTGATTTTTTTATATTTTATCTCGGTCTGAGACCTTATAAGGCTCCCAAATCTGAGCTGCATCATCAAGAGGAGAACGACACATATACATATAGGCGAATTCACGTAATTCTGGTGGGCAAGAGCGCAAACTCCTATTCAGGAAGCCAAGGGTTCTGCTGGTCCTAGAGCATATCTTATCAATATGTGTAGAGAAAGATAAATTTCTTCAGCATAAGAACAGAACTGGGCCAAGAGAAAGATAAATTGTCACTAAACAGGATACCAAGCTGAGGTTGTGCAGTGACGCACTCCAATATTTGATTGTATATGGAGTATAAAAAAAAACAGATTTCGCCCGCTATGCTTTATAGACATCATGAAGCATTTAGAGGGATTAGATTTCATGTCCCAAAGCGTAGCCCAGGATTCAAGAGCCTTCAGATCTTTCTGGAGATCAAGATGAACGTCAAATGCGTGCATAGGCCTACACAGCAAACCATCATCTGCAAATAAAGGAACTTGCGATTTAATGTGATGAGTAGTGTAGTTTATACAGCATAAGAACAGAACTGGGCCAAGACAGGTGCCTTGTGGGACACCATACTTGTGGAACTTATACAATATGCTTGACTACCGCGCGCCTAATGAAATGACGATGCTACGGTAAGAACGCCTAATATAAACCTATAGTAATACTAGTATACGAAGTACTAGTATACGGACTGCTATGAATGTTTTTTCGCTAAACTGATACCGTGCGCAGTAAAACTCGGCCTAGTTGGCACGCGCGTGAGCTGTATAAAATGGCTAGCAAAATACAGATAGAACTCGCTACAAAGCTAATTCTGAGCTCAGAATAACGCACTGGTGAAATAGCTAGTAAATATACGCTTGAACGCCTTTGAAATTTTCTAAAGCAGCTCAGTTTTAAGGCTAAATCAATTGCTAAGGAGTTCGTATCTTAATTAACTTGTCTTATCTTATTCACGGCACTTGTTGGAGAGAACGTGCAGATGGTTCTCACTCAATCTTTGGGGTTTCGTTGACATAACGTGAAAGGGTGACGTCAGTTACATGGTGACGTCACATGCCACAAGTTCCTAATACGACAACTTCGGTAGCGCGGGAAATTTTG
>KN884845.1:45966-57382 GCA_000934455.1 Apostichopus parvimensis | reverse complement strand
GATGAGGAGACCGGTACAGAAGTGATCCATTGGATCTCGCATTTTCCGGTTAGTAGAGAATGTTCCTCGTTGCTCATTGACAATTAAAGTCCTTGTTAAGTATGAACTGGCAAATGCAGTTCCTCTCTGCATGTATAATAACCTGAGCTGTGAAATGATTTAGACACAGGCAATTCTTATCACAAAAATTGCTTTGAGGATTTAGAAGTAGATTTTGTTATTTATGGCACAAAAATATTAAACCAAATCAAAACTAGAAGGCAAATATGTTTCTTTGATTAATTCTAGTAATCTTGGAAGTGCCAAGTTTTAAGCTATTTTTTTTAAAACTAGTCAATTGATGTCAACATTACTATTACTAGCTAGTTTGGATACAGACTGAATGCAAGGAACGTTTATCAAACATCCACATAGGAATCTATGCTCTGTTTGTATTACCAGTTTACCATGCAGAGTAGAGACTATGCTTTTGCAATCTATGATCTGTTTGTATTACCAGTTTCCCATGCAGAGTAGAGAGTATGTTTTTGTTATCCATGCTCTGTTTGTTTTTATACCAGTTTACCATGCAGAGTAGAGACTATGTTTCTGTAATCTATGCTCTGTTTATGTTTATACCAGTTTACCATGTAGAGTAGAGACTACGTTTTTGTAATCTATGTTCTGTTTTTATTACCAGTTTACCATGCAGCATAGAGACTAGGTTTTTTTAATGTATGCTCTGCTTGTATCACCAGTTTCCCATGCAGAGCAGAGACTACGTTTTTGTTCGACGCCTCAAGATCGACCACAGAACGAAGACAATGTACCTGGTTTCCAAGGCAGCAGAGCATCCAGGGGTACCATGTAATAAGAACCATGTCAGGGTCACCACCTTAGAATCCAGTCTCGTCATCAGACCCCACAGAACATTTGACGAGGTAAAGCATTTCAATTCTTCCATCAGGGGTATGTAAATTTGGCAAAGTGTTCTGTCAGCTGCAAGTATCAAAAATATATAATGCTTCAAAAATCATAAAATGCTTCATTATGCATTTCGGTGTATAATCCTGCGTGTCATTTCAGTTATTCGCAAATTGTGAAATATGAATGTTGTTATAAATTGTGATAATGTTTACGATAATATTGACTTATAGTATTATTGTAATTACTTCGCAAACTAATTGAAATAAGCAATTTTTCTGTCGCTTGGTCGGGTACACAGGGATTTATTTACATTCTACCTACAAATTAAAATCAACCAAATCAATTGAAGCAAAGATATGGCTTTGCTGTGTAGCTCCACGTTAGTTCCAAGAGGATGCAATGCTCACAGACTGCACGCAAATCTCTCTACGATCCTTCACTAATAGACACAGGGTCGATCATCCAAAAGTAACAGAAATGTTTGTTTTTTCGTTTCTTGTTTTGGTTTGTCGCACTTTGATGGAAGCATGCAGTATTTATTTATTTATTCACAAACTTTCGATTAAATAGTTTGTTTGAAGACAAGAGTAGTCAAGATTCAAGAGTAAACTTGCTGTGCAAAGCAACGACAGGGTTTTCCTTGTATTGATGGAGGCTATATTTTTGTGAAAATCACTAGTACTTTGAGAGTTAAACACAAGGTATCTGGAGGGGATGTCTGTATCAGTGTTTAAACCCTCCAGTATATGGAAGGTCTTTTTTCCCCAGTGTCTGTAGCATCAGTCCCTCTTGTCAAATTATGGAAAAAGGTGATCATTTTACTTGTGACTTGTGGCTGATTTTATGTGGTTTGTATTGTACAAATTAGAGCTTTGAACTTTGACATCCCTTCAATTTTTTATTTGATACAGAACGGCTTCGATTACATCTTGACGTACCATGATGACCCCAAGGCTCCCTTCCCTACAGCAGCTGTAAAATGGATGACAGCAGAGGGTGAGTTCACATCCAAATTTGAGCTCGTCACCCCCACCCCACACCCCCCCAACCCCCAAGTAGAAGTGGTATGCAAAATGGTCAGTTTGCTCCTCAAAATGGGGAACAGAACATTTTTACATAGCATCTGAGGAGTTTCAGTATTTTTAGTCAATTGTTTCCTGTCCAAAGATGCAATGTGGTTAAACATGTGGAGTGTTAGCTCAGTGCTTAACACTAGGAGTGTTAACACTAGGAGTGTTAGCTCAGTGGTTAACGTCGGTGCCTTTTAATCATAAGGTCCCCAGTTTGAGTCACTCAAAGATTAATGTATGTCGTCCAGTTACAGAATTGACAATTCATAATCATGGACGTTAAATATGAATCTAAGAGACTCAATTCAGTCAGCTTGCGGCTTTGATAAGCCAATGATGGCTTCTTCGCAAGTTCCTGCTGGCAGGAGGATCTAAAATACATACATACATACATACATACATACATACATACATACATACATACATACATACACATATACATTCATACATTTGGTAAACAATTTTCATGAATGAACCTTTCAAGACAGGTTTGATAATTGGGCAGAGTCCACTCTATTTTATCAGAATAAAGAACACTTCCTGCAGTAATTAGGAGGGAGGTCATCAATTAGCACAAAAATTAAGATGCCTATAGTGGAACGTGGCTATTGTATTGTAATGGAGACCCACAGTGGTCATACCATTATTGCATAGGTTCAGACTTACATTTAGGTCAAAGGGGTTTGCAAACGAGGGAAGTTCCTCCACAAAAGTCTTGTTAACTACTTTTGCATTGGTTATTAAAAGTGCAGTGAGCAGTAGTTTTTGTGTTATCTTATGATTACGTGCAGTTGTGAACAAAAGATGAACGTTGTTCTGTTTGTAACAAAAAATATGATTTCTGTGCACGTCAAGTCCTGCAGAAGAACAAGTTCTTGATAAAATACAATGTTTTTAAAAAAAAATCTCTATAGAATATTTTTGCTGCAAAGCTAAGACTTCTTAAACTGTTATTGTAAATTTATTGAACGTACTGTTTTTGGCAACATTAACAAAGTATGTGACATCATTAAAACATATCAAATGGGTTGAACAGTGCCCAGTCAACGAACACATTGTCAAAACTTATAATTTGGAAACTTCAATTTGGTGACGAAGCGAAACTAGTCTACCAGTCAGTTGCCTTGACTGTCTTAGTTTCATGTAAACTATGATTGAAATTTGATGCAAAAATATGTCCAAAAAAATGTTGTGTTACCTTTGCAGTTTGGTGTTGCATTCTAACAATGTTGATTGACTGATCATAGTCTGTTCGTTGTTTAATATTTTTACCATCCAAGTCCGATTTTTCATGTTTTCTTCTTTTTTTTTCCTTTTCATAGAAGTTATGAACCTGCTAAAACATTAATCATTTGATGTGTTGAGATTGTGTAACAGTGCCATTTAAAAAAAAAATTTTTCCTCTTTCATGTTGTTTTATTAATTTCGTAGGATTTCCACGGTTCGTTGAGAGCATGCACGATGCCGCCAAACACTTGGACTCCTTCGTATCCAAAGAAGAGGACGGTAGCGGTGGCAACGGACAAGAGAACAAGCAATATATGGCATCGCTCAACACCAACACATAGTAGTCGATTGTAACTAGTCAAGTATCTGTATCCCACCACTGCCACCAGTACAGAGCTGCTGCTTTATGATGTTGCTGACACCATTTTGATAATCTGTCATTGCTGTATGGACAGATACTTCACAAGGTACAATTTGTTTTGCTGAAATTAAACATTTATCAGAGGACCATGGAAAAAGAGAAAGTTAGCTGGTGAAACTCGGAGATTCAAGCCTATGGTAGTTAACCCCCCAGTTTAGCTGATACATCATGTGGAGGTCAAAGGTCGGGGTGGGCCAAGTCAAAAAAAGTGAAGGAATGACTTTGTGTGCAATAAAAGCAAAAAGAACACAGCAAAATTCATGTTTGGACACAAAGATAATGTCAAATTTATTAAAACTTCAGTCTTCAATTACACTTGGACAAGTGATGTCTTTGAAATTCTTCTCTCCTATAAGATGATGTTTTCATAGGTACATGGGTGAAAAATGAGAAAGCTGGGCTGGTAAAATGTGTAAGCTTACTATAGACCAGAGGTGATTGCGATGATTTATAAAATTTGAAATAAAGCAAATTGAAAACAAGGAAAATATTTGGAAACATGGGTAAGAATATAAATATTTTTAAATTATATATCCAGTTGAAATATGAAAAGAAGGCTTTTTGAGATATGTAACAAGCAGTAAGAATAAGATTAAGTTCTTAACTGAGATTCTAAAATAAAATGTTTCTTTCTTTGGAAACCTTTAAAATGGTGTTAAAATGCCACCAAGTGTTGGTGATGTGATAATTTGATTAAGACTAGGCAATCATCTGGAGCCCTGTGAGGTTATAAAAGAACAATGTGATTTACATTTGAAGCGGTGGTAAAGTGCTTCTTTCTTACCATGGTTATGATACATTCCATGTAAATTATATTTTGTTTTTGTTATTAACTAATAACCTACTTTGAAGTGCCAATATACATAATGCCAGTGTTCCTTCATGTGATAGAGATCATGGTGACTATGAAAGCAATCATTTTTGAGAAAAAAACAAGTTGAGTCCAGTTTGAATTGTCAAATAATTTGTATGTAGTTAAAGGGTCAGGTTCATTGATTTGAATGGACAATCTATTGTCAATCTTTTGAATGGTGAATTAATCAATTGATTGCGTTTTCAATCATAGATTGAACAGTTGCTTGGTCAATTGATTGGTGGAGTTCATCATTCAATAGCTGATTGAAGGAATGATTGATTAATCAAATGATTGAATGACTGATGAGTTCAAGTGTTGATCAATCAATTGAACGATTGATGGATTACATCATTAAATAGCTGATTGAAGACATGGTTTATAAATTAATTGATTGCATAGTTGATGGATTGAATTTTTTTTCAATCGATTAAAGATAATTTGATCCATTGTTTCAATATACAATAGATGGAAGCAATCGATTGATGGATCCATTGATTTATTGGATATTCAATTAATTGATCAACTACATGAAACAAATATTGTTAAACTATTTCAAAAAATTTCACTTTATTTGATTCTTTTTTCTTTTTCTTTTTTTTGGATTGGATATTTTCATTTCTTAGTATCCTCGTTGAAGCTTTATTTCACTATCAAACAACGTCCTGAATATGAACCAGAATATGTGCAGTTCTAAGATAAGTGGAAGTTAATAACTGAAGTGAACAAAATAGTATGTGTGGCTAGAAGATACCGGTAATGTTACTTATAAATCAATGAACAGTATTAGAGTTAGTTTACACACAGTCAGACAAATCAATGTTCTTTTCTGCTGTTTCCTTTCATTTCTTAAGGGCATTTGCTGTTTTTTAATGTTTTGACAGAGAGAGAGCTTACCCGTTGGGGGGGGGGGGTGGAGGGATGGTCACATTTAGGTTTGTTCATGTAGTAAGGAAACACAATTTGAAAATAAACTCATGGTCGAAATTGGAGATGGAACATAAAAAAAAACCTTTTTCACATAAAAAAAAACCTTTTTCACATTTGATGCATCAGAAAAGGAAATGTCTTAGTATAACCTTGATATCTGCTGTTTCGATTTTTGGAATAATTCGGTACATCTCAAATGTGACTTGTAGTAGCACGAATTGACATAAGAGTCTGATCAAGAAGAACTAGTTCTGACAAGTTTTTGAAAGAAAAAAATAAGAGAGATGGAAAAAGGAAAGAAGAACAACTTGTTAACAATCTACTAAAAAATGCATTTGTAGGTAAATTAATAAACGTTAGAGGGCTGTCTAACTTTTGTGTAAGTTTTGACATTTTAATGAAGCACGGTACATATATACATCAGATTTCAACAAGAGAAAATACTTCACAGGGTTCACACAGCAGCCCAAAAATGATGTTGTCTGAGAGAGAAAGGAGTGTCCTATTGGATAGGTATCAACTTTATCTATTAGAGGATTTTAATTTGCAATAAACCAATGACTAAAGTGTGTTCCTATCGAGATGTATCCCAAATTGGAGGTTGGAAATTGGATGAAAATTTCAAGAAAACATAAAACCAAAAATATGTGGCAGTGTGCATCTATGACATCACTCCTGTTTGCTTCAAGTTCACTTTGGATACAAAACATGTCAACTTCAAATGCAGTTAACTCGAAACGGTATGTACGAATTGAATGAAAATTCACCAGGATGCATCGAATGTTTTCCACTTTCCCAGGGACGTGGAAAAATATGGAGGGGCCGGGAAAATTTGGGATATTATGGAGAGTCCAAAAAGTGGGCCCAGTGAAGTATGTCCCTAGGCCCTACCTAGCTGTCCATCACTAACAAACCAAATGGAGGTTTTGCTTCAAATATTGAAAAATGTTGATATATTTCTGATCGTTTGTGTACCTACAACTAACTCGAATGAAATGTCCTTTTAACCGTGCTATTTGACTTTTGAGGTGTTCGTATTGAAGTTTGCCAAGCGAAGAAGAAAAAAAAAGCCGAAAAAACATTTGTCTTGTCAGTATATTGCTTCGCTTATGTCGTTGATGTAAATGCCTAAGATGAGACAAAAATGAAGTCAATAAATGTATGAAAAAGTATATCCATATTTGATTTTCATATTTAATCAGAAGTTGAAAACTGCAAATAGTTAACCTGTGTATTTTTTTTCCTTTCTTTTTTGCTACTTGCAGAAGTTTACCAAATAATTGTTACATCTCTATCGCAGCTGAAGTTTTGTTAAAAAAGTTATCAGCAGTAAATTTACAGTTAGAAAGAAGAGAAGATTAATGTTAAAAACAGAGTAAAGGAACGATGGCAAACAAAACTTAAGCCTCATTGGATTCTGAATTTTATTGTTTTGAAAAATACTTTACCCAAAGATGACACAGAAATGGAAATTGTAAAAAAAAAATGAAAAGTTACATATGTATTTTAATCATAAAAAATTGTTTATGCTTGGCATTAAGTATTAATTTTTGCATGAGCTGCTTTCGCCTACGATTTTTTTCTTTCATTTTTTTCTTACAATGAAATTGACATGATAACGAGATGTGAGTTTGCAGGTAAAAAACGTTTTCACCTTTCACTGTTTTCATTTCTTGTTTTTCACAATGTTGATGAAGTTACAAGTTGAGTTAAACTTTGATATTGGAATAAAATTCTGATTTCAACGAATTTCTGGTTATTTACTTATTTTGTTGTCATTGTCTCGTCAAAGGACACGACAAGTTGTAAATATCAATGTATCTGTCCGTATGTTTGTTTAAAGTCTTGACATGCTTCAATCGGTTTCATCTGACCACAGACTTGTAGTCAGTCCATGCACATTCTAGCAACAAATGTGTCGTCATAGTGTGCGAGGACGGGTAGAGTCAGATTTAGGATGACATTACTTAATGAGAACTATCACAAATGGTTGTTTAAATTTCATCTCATCTGTTGGCGATGGGAACATTGTTATTACATATCAGATTTGTCTTGAGTCCTTACTTGGTACTCGTTTTTGAGCACTGTTGCGTGTACTCGTCCTCATGGATTTGAATTCGTATTTTTTCGGAACATTTGAGAAATTCAGTATAGATGCTGGTTCATATTAAGTACGCGTACTCACGCTTATTGTCTTGTACTCATAAACTGGTACTCACATCAAGGGAAATTCTACTTGTACTACACGTCTGACCAAGGAACTGGAATTGCGTGTCATGAACTATGTAAACAATATATTGAAAGGGCGCCATCCATTAACATCCCGCAACGGTATCCTTGTGTATATGCTTTTGCTTGTTACCGGATAAAGGAGACATCTCAAAAGTTTCATTCAAATTATCGTCCCCTTCCATTTCCATCCTATCCAATGTGTTTATTTTCATATCTGATATATGTGAACTCGAAGCATGAACAGCAAGTTTGTGCAGATTTGGGCGTTTTTTAGATCAGTGCTGAACGTCAGTGCGTTCTCAATCTTTGGTCAGCGTAGCTTTTAAGAATGGTAGAGCGCCCTCTCATCAGATACCTAATGATCGCACGATTGAAGTCGGTAGCTTTTACAAATTTGATTTTTGTATATCGCAAGTTGTGTATCTGATTAGGAATTGTTTCCTCCAGGTAAGGGAAATTTCTCCCTTTGGGTCAGAAATGGCTTCAAATGTGTCATGCGTAATACACATAACAGGTATGCACGTTACGAACTGTTTTGTAATAAAAGTAAATACATGATACGGGTGAAGTAATAAAAGTGCAAACATTAATCGAATTGCAATCATATATTTTGTTTGGCTGTACTTGAGATAGGCCTATACTAACTTATTACTTTGGTTTTGGCAAATTACATTATGTAGTATATTGTGACATCATGCATGGACATCAAATCAATTGTTCTTTTCGCTATCGTTTTTTTTTTTACTGTTGCAGTTATGGGACTCATCCGAAGTTGATTTTCTAATTTATAGACCCTTTCTCTTTCGATACATACTGTGAACAATATACAGAAGCAGATTCATCGTATGTATGCGACACGGTAAGTGCAATTATGACATACCTACGCGTTTTTGTATGTCTCACGTGTCCTTCATTGTAAATGAACCTTGCGCATGCGTACTTAGCAATGACATAACGGCTGATTAAAACCATACATCTTCTACCTTAAATTTGACGGACTAAGAATGTTTGACAGGTTGACTGAAAGTTGTACTTTTTCAGTCTGTGGTGAACACATGTTCTGTACTTCGGATAAAAGGCGCCCGGAGTACAACCGGAAAGGGGAGTGGGCGGGGCTTGTAACTTTCTCATTACGATACGGGTGTGCAGGTTCCAAATCGCCGAACGGATGAAATAGTACAATCGAGAAAGTAAAATGTTTTTAAATTTGGTGAATAAAAAGGAATGAAGTTCAGTAAGTTCATTCTCCCCCATCCTACCCGACTTCCTCCCCGACTCCCGCCCCCGGTCCCCACTTGACTTCCTAGTTTACAACAAGACTCACCCATTCACTCTGTTTATACCGTTAGTCTATAAATACTGAGGGCAGATAAGCGGGTTATATAGGAGTTAGCAATAGTAAAACAAATTATAGAAGTTTGGAACTCTGCAAAACAAACATAATCCAACATTAAAAAAGAAAAAAAAAAGAAGTATTTAGTCTCTACTTGGAGCGAGGAACGTGACTATACTCCCCCTTACATTCACTACAATAATATCACCCTTTCTCCCCCAGCCCACCCACCACCTCACCCCGCAAATCTCTTCCTGTAGCGACACAACATATCACCTTTAACACACACTAACCATTATGACTTATTTGCTTAGTCAGTAGCATAGATTACTTGAATAGACAAACTATTTAATCCTCCCAGGATTAGCCGTGGATTACGCGGGTATATATGGATAGGATCAATCAGACAGATAAAAATCTTCGAGTTTAGGCAGCTAGTAATGCAAAACACACCTGTTTTCTTTCGGAAAAGTTTTCGTAAACATGGCTACGGACGTGTGAGGTCACGGTCCATTCGCAGAATGATGAGCTAAACCAGGTTTCTTCCTCTGATGTACAGTGGTATGTAAGGGGTGGGGGCGGTGGGAAATAAAGCAATCCATTGTCAAAATTTTCGCAAGACGTTTGATAGTATTCGGTCGTTTAGCCCAGCAATATCTTAAACACTTGATCGGTTAATACAGAATTTTACAGGATTGATAAAAGTTTGAATGATTTCGGTTTATCGTTAAACTTACAAGGTCTTCTGGTAAAGATCAGATCTTTCCGGCATGCTATATATTCAGTGTTGTGGTGAGGAGAGGAACGCTTTTGAGACCCCCAACAATTCTGTCATATAAAGAAAATGAAATATATTCAGAAAATATGGGCGTTTTCTCTAAGACATAACATCACCTTTTCCACCGTCCTCCTAGTCAAACCCACACTCACTCCAACTTACCCACCCTCACACAAAACCCAGACCCTCACAAGAAAACTTGATTTTTCCACCAAAAAGTGCATAAAATCCGGCTGGATGCATGGGTTCACGGAAAACAACAACAACCCCCCCCCCCCTCCCTCCACTCTCCAACTCCATGTTTTGATTGTTATTTACCTACAAGTAGCATCTCTAGATGAATGGCTTTCTCACCCTCCCCCTCCCCTCCACCAACCTTCCCCTTCCCATCCCCTCCCCAACGCATCAAGAATAACCTTTATCTCAATTATGTCAATCAGGAAATATCGTACATTGAAAACTACACGTGTCACTGGGACCATATCCAAAACGGGGCCGAACTTGTCTTATCGTTACAATCACTGGTCACAGCTGCGAAGGCTTGTGTTGGCAATGTGGTTACTTGATGATTGTTTAGGTGTCGGCATAGTGGGACGAAATGGAGTCTTTAAAACCCTCCATTTACTGACGCCATCTTTTGCCTTTACATCGTCAGCCGCATATTGCAGCGGTTGGCTCCTATGGTTGACCCTGTCACATGAACTAACTTGACGAGTTCATGTATATAATTCAGTTTCGTTCCATTTACATCATTTTATATGTCGTATGTAGGTTATATAAACGTCAGCGCACTTTGGCGACACAGGAAAAAAGAATACTTTGGCCAATTAGTAATGTGTACTTTCAGTATCCCTGTTGAGCGGAGTAGTTAATAAGCATGCGCAGTAAAAACTTTTGGAGAATTTTGGCGATGACATTTTTCAGTATAAAGATTTGTTTTGAGATGTTTTAGGATGTGTCAAATTGTGAAAGAAAGTAAATGTCAAAAAGTTATGACATGCTACACGAAGTTATGTCCTCATGTGCTACCGATGTTCATTTGGTAAAGCAAGATCTCTAATGTCAATGCATTTGGAACGCCAGAAGGACCACAGCTGTTGGTGATAATGTAAAAAGTTCATTGTGATCATGTGATGTTCGCGATAGTTAAACGTGAAAGTTCTCTATTATAAGGGTCAAAGTTCACAAGGATATGTTAAAAGTACACGAGAATGAAATACACAATGACATTGCTAAAATATGATGATAATATAAGAGTACATGATGGTAATACGAAAGTACATGATGGTAATATAAATGTACATGATGGTAATACAAAAGTACATGATTGTAATACAAAAGGACATGATGGTAATACAAAAGTACATGATGGTAATACAAAAGTACATGATGGAAATATAAAGGTACATGATGGTAATACAAAAGTACATGATGATAATGTAAAGGTACATGATGGTAATGTAAAGGTACATGATGGTAATACAAAGATACATGATGGTAATGTAAAAGTACATAATGGTAATACAAAAGTACATGATGGAAATATAAAGGTACATGATGGTAATACAAAGGTACATAATGGTAATACAAAAGTACATGATGGTAATACAAAGATACATGATGGTAATGTAAAAGTACATAATGGTAATACAAAAGTACATGATGG
>KN884845.1:0-20440 GCA_000934455.1 Apostichopus parvimensis | reverse complement strand
ATCGCAAGTGGCCTTACGTCTCAGTATGGCGTATGCGTATACATTCTTGAGATCGCACGAAGTGTGCAGATAAAGAGGGTGGGTTGGGGGGGGGGAGGGGCTTATTTGATCCTTCGATATAGCCTACACGTAACGCAATGGTAAATAAAACTGAGGAGAGGCAGTGGACAGCCAATGGTATGTACCACATATATTATGCGAGGTGTATCAAGGTATCAGGGGTGTGGGGGGGGGGGAGGGATTGGCCAGGGCTCATCAAGATACTTTTGAGATACAATTGCCAGCAAATTTTAGACGCCAAATGGTGCATTCTGAAATATATTTAGAAATTACATATATATGAATGAATAGCGTGCTCATAATTACTTCGGATATGTCTGTGGTTAAAAACGGTTTACACCCCCCCCCCCCACCAGGGAATTACGCCTGCTTTAGCTAACCCATAGCTGTTAATTCAGCTAGCAATCATAGGCCCTTTATAAATAGTTAGAGTTTGGGAGGATTAGTTGCATGTATGGTTTCGTAGTAGCGTTCACACGATCTGTATAATGTCGTAACCGCTTTCAAACTTTTAAGTGGTAAAAGCTGTTCACACATATCAGTCAGTGACTTTATACGTCACAATGTAAATAATCATAACATTGAATGGGGGTGGGGTGGGGTGGAGGAGGGGGCGGGGTACATGCTGGGAATACAGCATTCTGTCATGTATAGAGCTCGATCCTTCTTCCACTTTCTCGTCGTTCCAGCATGTCGTGCATGCAGTACGGCTCCCAAGGTCCAAACACTAAATCTCCATATATATCACATCAAAGTTGTCGTGCATGATATATACACACATCCATATATAAATACATCCACATGCAAGTCTCTCGTATTTGTTCGACTCGTTAAACTCGGTTTATTTCCACAAACAATGGAACACTTTTGGAAGGCCCTCGGTGGCACTAGTAAGTTAAATATAACGTCATCATAGTTTCCACGGACACCATTTTTGGTTTTACCGATGTACACACACAGTCATCCATCATGGGAAGTGTATATACTTGCGCGATTGAAGTACTATTATAGTTCGCAAACTAACCACTATTTGACTAAGGCTTACAACTTCCAAAGCACTGCGCAGCGTGTTCGTCATTTGGGGGTTTCTTTTGTCTTATTGAGTTTTGAACTTCCACCTAATGATCTTTCTAATGGCTTTGGTAATTGATGGTTCGGCTAACAACAATTTTTGTTTGTAAACGATCTTAATTAGGCGGAAAATTCCTCCCCCCATTTCGCAGTCGCGTAACACGCCAGATAAATCATTCTGTCAAAACCGATTCAAGTTTTTATTATTTTTAAAGTTTTGTCTTTTCCGTATAACTCGATCAGCTATAAACATACATAGCAGAACAATGAACCAGAGCAGCAGAAGATAAAGATTTTAAAGTCGAAGTTACAAAGTTACAATGAATTGCAACGTTTATTCGTTCGACCAATATCATCCACATTTACAACTCCCCCCCCCCCTTTTTAGATACATATTGTTGCGGATAGTAAGTTTTCGAAATTCTGACCAAACCATATAATGAATGCTCACACATCATTCATCTGCGTTTTCTTATATATAGTGTTACAGACGGTTTAGCTCAATACAGAAAATGATTTTTTTTTGTGTGCCACAAATTTTAATTGTGATGTTTGATTTTTTGCCAACCTCTGTGAATTTCATATATTATAAAACAGACCGAACACCGACTGCCTGACTCATCACAACCCGATTCAACTCGACTGTCGTGTCCTACTTTTTGATGGTCGTGAAGATATTTTATTCATACCAATGTAAATTAGCACAAATGTCCTGAGTCCATTCGTTTCTAAACGATTCGTCGCATAAACGAGGGTTTTTTTTCAATAGAATTTTATTTATAAATTTTGAAAACGTAAAAAACAAAAAAAAGGTCATTTACCTCTTTCTGATTTGAAGGAACAAGTAAAGTCGAAACGAATTCTTAGCGTAAATATGGGTATGGAAGAATTGCTTAATAATAGTAATAATGCAAAAATCAGTTTCATAACGGGATATATAGTGTAAGTCTAATTGCGACTTAACGCTGACGTATATTGAAAACATGTACACTACTTCAGAATCGTTACCAGAGCATCATCAATGAGATTTCAGACATCTGACCCGCTCACTTTGATTTATATCATTAATAATTGCACACACATTGTCTCTTTGTGGTCAGTAGGCGGACACATGTACCCAATTACCCCCCCCCCCCTACCCGGGCTTCATATGATACAATACACAGACAGGGTCAGTACCGACTAACATGTACGCAGACTATGCGCAAGTGGGAATGAATGGAACTTAAAAAGCGCCCTCATTTCAACATTCTGGGTTGGTGCATTGAACACTGCATGACTGACTGTGCGACCATATTATGACCGACATTGCTGACATTCGAATTCTACATATGTTAAAAAACACTCCCTCTTTTTCTAACTATTTCCAGACTTTCCGGGGTATTGTTTCACGGGAGGAAAGACAAAAGTCTATAAAATGATGACAGTTCCCTGGTCACTAAAATATAAGATGTCATGGCTAGCCGTTTTTTATCATATTGCATTTCTTCGGCAGAAATCTGTGCCTATGTTCAAGACTTTCTGTTCATACATAACTGCAACTATCGCAATAGGAGACTGAGCGTTTATCGACAATGTTGTTTTGTCTAATATTTCAATGATGCCTGGAAATGAGTAACGGGTATAGGCTGTTCTCTTTGCCATCTAATAATTTGACAAAAATTAAAGATAAGCATTTCAGTATAACAAGCAGCCGTGACACATATTTAAGTTCTGAATGCATCTTGGCACCCCAAAACAGTGCACAGAGAAAGAGCTTTAGCATGCATGCATGAGTATAGGATTCACCTGGATTTGTCAAAAAGTTCGACAGAAGTGGTCCTTTTGAGATACAATTGCCAGCAAATTTTAGACGCCAAATGGTGCATTCTGAAATATATTTAGAAATTACATATATATGAATGAATAGCGTGCTCATAATTACTTTGGATATGTCTGTGGTTAAAAACGGTTTACACCCCCCCCCCACCAGGGTATTACGCCTGCTTTAGCTAACCCATAGTTGTTATTTCAGCTAGCAATCATAGGCCCTCTATACAAAGTTAGAGTTTGGTGGGGGATTAGTTGCTTGCATGATTTTGCAGTAGCGTTCACACGATCTGTATAATGTCGTAACCGGTTTCAAACTTTTAAGTGGTAAAAGCTGTACACTGTCAGTCAGTGACTTTATACGTCACAATGTAAATAATCAAAACATTGAATGGGGAGTTGGGGTGTGGGTGGAGGGGGGGGGGGGACATGCTTGGGAATACAGCCATCTGTCATGCATGGAGCTCGATCCTTCTTCTACTTTCTCGTCGTTCTAGCATGTCGTGCATGCAGGGTACGGCTCCCAAGGTCCAAACACTATATCTCCATATATATTACATCAAAGTTGTCGTGCATCAAAGTTGTCCTGTTGTCGTACATACATCCATATATATACATCCACATGCAAGTCTCTCGTATTTGTTCGACTCGTTAAACTCGGTTTATTTTCACAAACAATGGAACACTTTTGGAAGGCCCTCGGTGGCACTAGTAAGTTAAATATAACGTCATCATAGTTTCCACGGACACCATTTTTGGTTTTACCGATGTACACACACAGTCATCCATCATGGGAAGTGTATATACTTGCGCGGATTGTTGAAGTACTATTATAGTTCGCAAACTAACCACTATTTGACTAAGGCTTACAACCAAAGCACTGCGCAGCGTGTTCGTCATTTGGGGGTTTTCTTTTGTCTTATTGAGTTTTGAACTTCCACCTAATGATCTTTCTAATGGCTTTGGTAATTGATGGTTCGGCTAACAACAATTTTTGTTTGTAAACGATCTTAATTAGGCGGAAAATTCCTCCCCCATTTCGCAGTCGCGTAACACGCCAGATAAATCATTCTGTCAAAACCAATTCAAGTTTTTATTTTTTTTAACTTTTGTCTTTTTCGTGTATAACTCGATCAGCTTTAGGCATACATAGCAGAACAATGAACCAGAGCAGCAGAAGATAAAGATTTTAAAGTCGAGGTTAGAAAGTTACAATGAATTGCAACGTTTATTCCTTTGACGAATATCATCCACATTTACAACCCCCCCCCCCCTTTTTAGATGCATATTGTTGCGGATAGTAAGTTTTCGAAATTCTGACCAAACCATATAAAGCTCACACATGATTCATCTGCGTTTTCTTATATATAGTGTTACAGACGGTTTAGCTTAATACAGATAATGATTTTTCTTTTTATGCCACAAATTTTAATTGTGATGTTTGATTTTTTGCCAACCTCTGTGAATTTCATATATTATAAAACAGACCGAACACTGCCTGACTCATCACAAACCCGATTCAACTCGACTGTCGTGTCCTACTTTTTGATGGTCGTGAAGATATTTTATTCATACCAATGTAAATTAGCACATATATGTCCTGAGTCCATTCGTTTCAAAACGATTCGTCGCATAAACGAGGTTTTTTTTTTGTTAACAGAATTTTATTTATAAATTTTAAAAACGTAGAAAAAAAGGTCATTAACCTTAGTCTTTCTGATTTGAAGAAAATAGTAAAAGTTGAAACGAATGCTTAGCGGGTAAATTGGTATGCATGGAAGAAATATTTAATAATAATAATAATGCAAAAATCAGTTTCATAACGGGATATATAGAGGTCTTATTGCGACTTAACATTGACTCACGTGAAATAAGTGTCACGTTGAAGTATATATGTACACTACTTCAGTATCGTTACCAGAGCATCATCAATGAGATTTCAGACATCTGACCCGCTCAATTTGATTTATATCATTAATAATTGCACACACATTGTCTCTTTGTGGTCATTAGGCGGACACATGTACCCCATTACCCCCCCCCCTTCTACCCGGGCATCACATGATACAATACACAGACAGGGTCAGTACCGACAAACATGTACGCAGACTATGCGCAAGTGGGAATGAATGGAACTTAAAAAGCGCCCTCAATTTGACATTCTGGGTTGGTGAAGTGAACACTGTATGACTATGCCACCATATTATGACCGACATTGCTGAAATTCGCATTCAACATATATTAAAAACCACCCCTCTTTGTCTAACAATTCCCAGACTTTCGGGGGTATTGTTTCACGGGAGGAAAGAAAAGAGTCTATAAAATGATGATATTTATCTAGTCACTGTCCAAGACTTTCTGTTCATACATAACTGCAACTATCGAAATATGAAATATTGGGTATTTTTTTTCCAAAAAAATTGCCATTTTGGGTTTAATTTGTCACATTCTGACCGGGTCAAAATGAAACTCGTGAACCGTTTACCTGATGGAAGATAAGATATCTTAAAAAGTTAAAATATAATCTGCTACTTCTAGGTCGATCGATATCACCCAGCCACAATGAGCAAATAAAACGTGATATTAAGTTGTGTGGGACACACATTTTTGGCTGTATTGATTTGAGAACGGTGTTGTGAGTATAGGACCTACATTGAATGTAGGTGCAGCCCACCTTAGGGGTATGTTATTTCTCCTATAGTAGGTTACATGGTGTGGTGAGAATATCGAAAAGTTATACAACCGATAGAGGCAAGGCAAAATCGACACTGTAAAAGGAGACAGCGTTTATCGACAATGTTGTTTTGTCTAATATTTCAATGATGCCTGGAAATGAATAACGGGTATAGGTCTCAAAATGTTCTCTTTGCCATCTAATAATTTGACAAAAATTAAAGATAAGCATTTCAGTATAACAAGCAGCCGTGACACATATTTAAGTTCTGAATGCATCTTGGCACCCCAAAACAGTGCACAGAGAAAGAGTTTTAGCATGCATGCATGAGTATAGGATTCACCTGGATTTGTCAAAAAGTTCGACAGAAGTGGTCGATATTATGTATATGTGCCTGTCCCATGAAGACCATACAATCGGTGTTGCTTATCTGTCGATTAAATAGAAAGAAGTAGGGTTTCATTTGAACGCTTTCAGTTTGTTTGGTTTCTTGTCATTATTTACACATTTCTCCTGCTTTTATCAAGTTTTTCCCCCCTTCTTTTGATCTGAATAGTAAATGCATCCTTTTCCCCTCAATTCTGGAATCCACTAAACACAATAATCCCGATTTAGCCGAGGCCTCGCGGGCCGATTTCCTATTTTTCAAAGCTTTTTCTTGCATAAGCCCGAAGGCGAGGTCTTACTATTTTTGTCGGGTTTGACGAGCTGCATTCTTTCACACTTCATAAGTTTTGGTTCTTATATTTTTGCACGCTGTGTACATGAGTGTATAGTATAGGTCGGATTCACAATCACATTGAATGATATTGGAATTTCAATGTAGAAGGTATTATCATACAGTTAGCAAGACTTTACACTGTCAGGGACTTGATAGGCCTTGCATAGACTTTGCAACTTCGTTTTCGCTCAGTAAACCAATATATTGCATACTTCGTATATATAGGGAGGTATTACCTATATATGTATAGAGAGAGTATACGGTAACAGCTAACACAGTAACTTTGGAAAATTGGCAGAACCGTTTTTCAGCAACATTATTTTCTACCGTATAATGTAACCGCTGTTTGTTTATTCTTTCACCAGTAAACTTTCAAATGACAGTGTCCTTGATTTTATACTTGTTTGTTTTCTTCTTCGGTGATGAAGTACATCGGTATCGAGCGATCAAATCACATGTTGTGAAAGGGAAAGTTATATCTCGTCCATTCTTCTACACCCCTACCCCCCCCCCCCCTCGATAGAGTAGGGGTTATAGGGGAAGTGCACAGTAAATGCGACGATTTACAGATGGACAGGTGGTAAAATTTGAAAGTTAAAATTTCTGAGTTCTTCAGATCAAGACATGCCCAAATTGTAAACTTGACAACGGTTCGGTATACAATTCGTTGCATGGCATTTTCCTAAACGGACGAAAAAAGTGTAAAAAGGTGAACCAAAAAAGCACGGGCATTCTTGTGGGCGAGAAAAATCTTGAAAAACAAAGCGATCGCTCAGCGGCATCTTTCCTGCAGTGGCTGGGTTTGTCACTAACCCCTTTGTTGATATAACCCGGAGATTTGATCTCAACCAAGGAAACTAGATTTGCTGTCAGGGCAAGCACCCTGTTGTCGTCTGCGCAGAACTCTTGTGTTTTCCTGTCGCCATTTGAGAACAAATCATGTTTTCTTAGCTTTTTTGGAAGCGAACGCTTGAAGGCGTTCAACGATATAGGATTGGTGTCGTACATATCACCTTTCTGTTGTCGATCTGAGGTGCAAAAAATAGCAGAAACTGGCAGGCATCGTGTATATAGCTTAATATGTGATATGAAGACCAAATATACGTTATGGTTACACGGCTTAAAATAGTGAGATGGTATATGCAGAGAGCTTTCAAAGTCGCACAGTAACACGGATTTCTTTACATAGTCGATGTGGTGGTGTGTTTCACGGTCATAACTTGTACCTCAAGACTTTATTTAGTTGGATCATTACAGGTAAGAGAGCCTATGCACGTATAGTTTCTTTGGTTATTCTGTTAACTGTGAACGATTGCTTTTTGGTTACGAGTCATATAACTGGTTTATTGCAGACCTCTCTATCTTGTGAAATATAGCCAAGACTCTGTTCAAGTGATATGTCATGTGTGTGTAAGGCTACCTCTTGATTTTCGCATATCTGTGACTGACATATAGTTGATTGTATCTGAACAACAGTATGGGATCTTATTGCGTGCATGGTCAAACACATGTACCGTATATATGAAAAGGTTATCATAAACTTATATAACCTATATATATAAAATAAAGAAAAGTTTGTATTATTGGGAATTATAAGAGATTTGTCATTTTGCAGGTTTGTCGTTTCACATTCACTAAGCAGCTTAGATTTAACTGTTTCAATTAAAACAAAACACGGAACGAAGAGGTCATGCAGAAAGTTTATAATATTTTATTTGATATAGTAACATATTTCCGGACGGTTGATATATATAAGCTTATAATATGTCTAAAAGACTGTGTTATGTATTGACCAACTGCCAGTAGAATAAAAGAAAAGAAAATGTCATATATATATGTTCACTTAAGCTTTATTTCAATTTATACTGTATGTTTGCCGTTTCATTTGCTATCGCTGCAAGTAGTTACCAATTGCTGTTGCAAAAAATTATACAACACTTAATTCGAAAGAAAGAGAAACCTCCCTTTGAATGTGTGTCTATACATCAATCTTGCGGGGAGTCAATTCTTTCAAAATTGGGTCCTGTGGAGTGAAAATACTATGTTTTAAGTCTAAATTGAGAGATGAAGTCAAGCCTCTTTTAAAAGAGTGACTTTCACTCCTATTACGAGTGATAATCCTCAGCACACTCAAAAAGTGAAATCTCACTTTTTGGAATAAAACAATGTAAATAAACAAAGTTTTTTCTTTATGGAAGGGCAGCAGCGGATCCAGGAGGGGTTTATTGAAGCCGACTCCCGTATAGGAGATTTGGTGGTTGAACACCCCCCCCCCACCCCCAAAGTAAAAAGAAAAACTAAAGAAGGAAAAGTTGCGATATTCAATGGTGCATTCGGAGACATATTTAGACAATAAAATAGATTTGGAGTCCGGTATGTACGCAAGGTTGTGCGAATAACTACTTTTGATTGTTATGAGGTTGAGTAGGGACGATAGGGGGGGGGGGTGTACACCCCTACTCTGACCTTTAAGGATTCCTGGGCCCCTGAGGAGAGGCCTAATTCTTCTCGTCTGAATCTAACAAAAATCCACCGACTGAACGTTTATCTCCGACTAACGATGTAGGTGGGGTGGGGTGGAGCCTGATCAGACCATCGCCTTTTTTTCGCACACCACTCCCCCCCCCCCACATAAGAAGCCGTACATCAAGTCTAATGACACATGGAATATACCATTGTAAGGATGTGGACGGATTTCTTTTAATTCGGTCTGTAACTTCAAAGAGTAGACAAGCTTTATGCCGTACATGCATGAAATTGGTGTCACTCACCCCCTTCTGTAGAATCTTTCTAATGAGGCATTCATGACCGAAGTCTTGGATATGAATATTTTTACACCGTATCGTTAAAGGAGCTGAAAGTATCACGGAAACAAGCTACATCATGATTTGTGACATTCGAAGCGTAGTTTTGCGCTTCGATATGCTTACTTGAACAAAGACTATATTATGTGACTAGTTTGTTGAGATAACGTCTCGGACAGATGTTTTGAACTGGACTCTCATAAGCATGAAAGAATTATTTGCGCTTAGTCAAACAATGTTAACACACCTATCAAGTATCAAGTATATGCGGTACCGTAGCCTATGACTCAAAAAAATAAGATTTTAGTGCGGAATAATCGTCATAGCTGTTTCCACTACGTGAATGGGGAAGTAATCTGAATTATTTTCATTGTTTCTCAATACTTCGTCACCCATCATATTTATTTTCATGAAGGTATTAATAACATAGAAATTAAATTTGTAAACATTTTTTTGATATTTCAGTGTCAAATAGCATCGACAAAAAGGAACAAAAGCACCCCCCCCCTTCATCCCAAAAAAAGAAGTTACTTTAGCAAATTTGTTGCTTATTCAGAAACGAAAAATGAACCATTTAATTACCCTACTGTGACTTTCCGCCCTAATATATACATCAGAAGTAGCCTAGCTATATCCTATATAATTACATTTGCACTGTACCATATGGACTGAAAACACTAATACCAATATTCCTTGCCAACTTGTATGTGCGTGCACCATAATTTATTAATTTCCTTATCCTCAAGATGTTGCCTATTTTAAGAATGTAAGGCCTACCACCGCATTCGTGATGATGACGTCATTCTTTCGCTACAGCAGAATTATTTGTTCTTGGTAATATGTTTAGCTCTGTAACTTCCAAACATATCGGATAGCTTTCAAGGTCATCAGTATTGCGCCGGCCCCGCCCCCCCACCCCAATATGCTAGAATGTCAAGTATTGGTCAACAATGCTCATATTTGAACATCACTTTATTGTAATTCTCAAAGCGGTTTTGCCATAATTAATGAGACAATATAGAATAAAATGTATTTGAACCCTCAAATCTATTAGGAAATAACATGCCAGTAGAAGCAGAACCTATAAGAAAGTAGGACACTTGAGTGAGACTGCTAGCAAGTTTTCGCGTACTAAAAAATTTGGAGCCAATTTTGGATGACCTTTAATGACATAACATTCCATTTATCGAAGTCAAATCACCAATTTGAGAGAGTACTCTGAACCTTACTAGATGTATCTATGGCAAAATATCAGCGCACACTCTGAAAGCGTGGTGATTGCAGTTGCAATGGGATATAGTATTCGCACTGTCTTTAATACAGACCAACTTGATCGCTCAGCCTGGGTTGCTGTTAGATAACCAATTTCATAGTCGACCAGTCTAAATTGTCCATCTGTAATGAAAGATTACTTTTAGCGGTCTAAAATGTGTTGGGCGTCAAGAATTAAATGCTTAGCGGTGGAAAAATACTCATAAATCACACACAAATCGTCTTATCGAACTTCCTTGTGGACTATGCAAAGCGGGAGGCCCCGATAGCACAAAGCGCGCCGCACGATCAAGTTCACAACCCACATACCGTAAATCAAGGGGAAAGCTTTCAAGCTGGGTTCAAGTTTGGCAGAATTTTCGAAGTCAAACAGACCCCCAAATCAAAACCGATGGGCATATAGAAAGGTGTTTTATTAATGTTAGATGTTTTAAAACCAAAAATAAAAGTGTTACAAGAACTTATAACTTGTACTCCTTACGCTACATGATTGGCGAGGAGTGTGACTGCGCTATGCATTAAACGTTTTAAGGTCACAAAAATTATTTAGGTGCCACGTTCATCGTCATCAAATATTAACTTAGTTGATATTAGAGGTAAAGTGTACTGAGAAAAAACCCCAAGAGCTCGACTTTGTCATTCTTATCTTTAACATGGCAAGAAGTGCGTGGACTTTATCAACAAAGCTGGGGAGTGTTTGTATTACGTGTGAAAGACAAAATAGCATCCATTGATCTTCGTTTGTGCAGCGAGCGTAACGCTAGGCCTCTGTACTGTACTTAGGGCTGCCATTGTGAGTAAGTGTTTTACACACAGCGCTGGATGATAGTGGAATGTTTTTATAGTCACCGAAGTAGTGTTTTTGTGAAAATATACGTGGGGAGCTACTTTATACTTCGTTCAGTCGGTTACCATTGTTTCTGAAAATCATGGATTTACTGTAGATTGCAATCATTTGAGTGGAAGCCTTTTGAAATAGGGGCAACGTCGGTTTGGATGTGGTGTTGTGCATGGTAGTTATTTTTCACACAATACTCTAGTCAGCCCCACAGTGGCTACCAGTTAACCCACACTACCGATATTATGAGGAAAGTTTATTGGTACTATTCATAGATGGCAGAGGACTATTTACACTCTTTCTTTGCAGTAATTCCTGCGGAAGTTACATTTGCCTTCCATTTTAGACAGAAAACATTTCGAGCAATACGTTACAGTTATCTGTAATTGTGCTTCTGTTTATGAACTTGTGAGCAGTTCTTTTCTATTATACGGTATATAAACATATTACTTGACATGACACTAATTAGGCCCTAAGCCAGTTAGGCCTAACGTTAGCCTAAGTTAACAAGTAACATATATTTAACAAAATTTAATTTACCAATGACCAGTTCTGACTGGTTCAACAGTTTCATTTCTGGTCATTAGTCTGCAACATTGGACTTCATTTGAGTGAAATTTATTTATGATTAAGCAAATTATGATAAGTTAATTATTACTAATATTAGTATATCATACATTTTGATTTCTAAAGGGTATTTATTGTAATTTGCAATGTAGACTAACAAGTAACATTAAAGAAAATATATATAGGCTTAGTGTACGTATGTATGGCATGTACAAGTTTCGATCAAGTTGAAATATCTTCATTCCAAGTTAAAGCTAAAAGCTAACATAGCGCGTCATGCAAACATAGGAATTTTTGTAAGCAGGGAATCATATTTTGCCAGTGGTAATGACTGAAATTCAAATTTATGAAAGAAGGGATATGACACAGGCATGATTGTGTCTTTACAAGTCTATAAAAATGACCAAAAAAAAAAGAGAGACTAACTTCTTATTTAAAGTGGTGTTTGAATTTTTTTGTTGGTAATGAAGCACGAATACTTTTAAATTAGAGTTTACCATGTTTATTACACATTAATAAATGGCAATATTTTGTGTCTCTGTGTAAATTTGAATGGCAAATATAAATGAAATTTTAAATAAACGATCAACAAATCAACACAATACTGTATGAGTTAATTTTAATGGTCTACTACGTTCTTAACCATATTAATCTGTATAACTCTTAAAAATAACACTTTGATGCTTAACGTCTGGTATTGCAAGGAATAATATGTCTCGCATTGCATTGCAAAATGCAATATGTGCAAACTGAAAATTAACATATATTATGAGAAATAGCAGTTTTAGATAGTACAACTACATTATATTTTGAGTATTAAAAAATTGCACAATTGCACAATCTAAAATTGTTCCCGCCATATTGACATTTTACATTCTTTTCTTCTTTTTTTTCAGATTAGTTTGGCTGGTGACAGAAACCAGTCAGAAATTTTGACATGGCACCAAATTTGTTGCTCCTCGTGCTGTTGGGGACTTTTGGGCAACTTTCCTCTGCCGAAGTTCGAGGTAGGGTCAGGACACGATATTTAGTTTGTTGGTTTTTACAATTTAACAGAATTGGACATGATGGATAGGTGGATTGGGTTACATTTATTTGTGTTTCATAATTTGAATTGCATTAATCTTATTGAACAATGTTAAGATTGTATTTGAAGGCAGAATTACAAGGACTATGCAATTTATATCTCAATCTGTTTATAGAGCTGTGACAGATAAATAGCATACTGTCCTGTTATATGTTACCCTAAGTATATTACCAAGTTAAAGTGACCCTGGGGTGTGCACACTCATGTACGGCACCTTGGGATACCCACCATAAAGTATTTTGCAGTTTTGGCCAGCTTACAGTGTATACTGTCATGGTAACTTGGTTCCATGTGGTTTCATTTGTAAATTCTTGCTAGTACTATGTAAGTATTTTCCAACATATTTGCCAAATATTGTTGCCATTGAAAAAAGGCCAGCTGTTTTATGCTACTGGATATAATTTGATTAAACTGTGCAATTTATGCATTTAACTCAAGCATACTTTCTGTCTGAGCCCTACATCTATGATTATTAATTAATTTGAATATAGAACAAATCCATTTTTCTTGAAAAGAGGATTTACTGTTCTCTCTATTAGACAGGTCTCTCTCCTCTTGAGTTATGATACTGTTGCACTTTCTCATCTACCTGGTCGATGAATTGGTAACATTTTAGCACTGCACCCTGCCCAGCTCCCCCTCCCCCACCCATCTCCCTTCTTTTTGACCCAATCTTTGAGGTACCATTCATGAGGTCTACATTGTCTTTATTCTAATACAAACATGTGAATCTTGTCTAGCATCTAGGTTAAAAATCAGAAAAATTGCAATCGACTGATAATTAATTAGCCAAATCAAGTGAGGAAAAGTAACATTTTGCCCCAAATGATCATTTTGATGAGGCCTACGTTTATGACAGGCCCATGTGAAGGTTTACCAAGCAGATAAACTTATTGCAGTCTTTGCAATCATTAATTAGCTAATTAAAGCCAATGAACAAGAACCGACCAATATATCTCATATAGTTTAAAATGTGTCTTGTTAAGAATGCAACAAGAACACAATTCATTAATGATATTTTGTGGAATAGTCTTTCTGCGACTAATTTGCTCAACCAACAGCTTCAAATGAAACTGTACATTGCTGTTACAAACTCTTGTTTAAAGTAGTAACAGTTAGTACATGTATGTGGTATTAAAAAGCACTGTCTTCTACTCTATGTTGATGTAATTTTGCTAGTTAATGCAATTCATTAAAAACTAGAAATTTCCTTCCAGGACAAGTAACTAAACTTGAGTGCTTCATTCTTCGGTTTGATCTGAGTGATACTTTGATAACCGGCAACTTCATTTATGATTTATCGTTTTTTTTATCTGTATTGCTCTTTTATTGTTTAATAACAGTTATTAGAATAGATTTCATAGCTATAGCACCCCAGTACAATCTCAATTGCATGGCTGTCTAGATATTCTCTACCACTGTTGTCATATATTTGTTGCAAGCCATACCATTCTCTGACATTTATAGCCAAAATCTACCCTTGAACAACGTTGTAAAATTCAGAGAAGCATCTATAAAGAGAGTTTATGGCTTGTTCAAAGTCAACACGTTAAGGACAGCATTGACTCTGTGACGGCTATCGACTCTGTGATTGACACATGAATAGTACTATGCATTGAAGCTAGCAGTATACCCTCGCGTAGGGTAAGCTCTGACTGAAAAGGATTTTATGGTTAAAGTTTATTGCAGATTCATGGCTTTTTAATCTGCAATTCTAAAGATTTCTAAACAGATTTTTTTTAAGGCTGCTGTATATTTATATCTAAGTTTATTTGTTGACAAATTGTTCTCAAAGACAATAAGTCTACAATAGATGAAAGGCTCTGGGATTGGAAGTCGTCGTCTCGTCGGACAGACGGACACACTGACAGGTTTTAATAGGAACGTACTAGAGATCATAATGTGTGGGGTGCAGGTTATTGATACGGCAGTGTGTATTGTGCAGGGTGTTTGCGGCAATAATATTGGTTTGTATCTTTGTACCATGACAGAGAAGACCAGGTATTGGGTTCATTAGCCTATGCTTGCGTATAGACTTTAAGTATCAGATAAATAGAATGTCTTAGGCTTGTGTGAAAAAGTTTTCAACATGTTTCTTTATTTACTTACTTCCCATGTTACTTGGCATACGTGTGTATTTTGCAAAACGACCACTGGATACATTTTCAATATTTCATATTTTGTTCTCTCATCAAAGGTATAAATGGTACATGTCTGCAAGTCAGTGGAAGTCAGGCTGTCATATAGGTTTCAATTAATATCATAATAGACCTGATTTAATCAGAAACTGTTTAATTTGAGGTCAAAGGTCATTTGCGTTCAACATTTAAGTCAAAGTAAAGTATGAAAATCTTGTAAACAAGGTAACTCAAGTACAGTAGTACATCTTTCTTGAACTTCATACTTACTAGATCCAGCTTGGTGAGTGCAAGAACCCTCATCCAGGAAGGAAAATCTGGTTCAAAGAGTTGATAGTCTTGCACACACTCACCTCTTAGTGCTGATTTGAGTGTGAGATATTGTGCCTTGCATTTCCCATGAGGGTAACAAATGTTAAAATTTAAAAAAAAGAAAGAAAAAAAAAGAAGAAAGTTGTGCAAAAGATGAGAAATAAAGTGCTAAGTTTCCTTGAGGGTAGGGAAGGTTTGTAGGATAGGTTTCCAGGATAGGTTTCCATGGTAATAAATACATATACCATGTTGATATGTCGTAGATGTCATGACTGGTTCTGCTCCAATATGCACGCAGAGGGAGGGGGGCTTTGGGGATTTCTACTCTACTTGCTGGACATGTTTTATTCCTTGAAAACATTACACTTTGACAAAAATTCTGCAATGTTCAATCTGTATTTGATTGCTAGCTTGTGGCACTTTTAGCACCAATACCCAGATCTGTGCAAAATACAGTACATTTGCTCATAGTATACTACAGTGTGGTTTGTCAAAGTTTGGTCAAACAGAGATGGCCCGCTTCACTCAGTGTCATTTGAAAATTTATAGAGCTAAGAAGTAGATGTACCGTGACAATTTTGCTGTATTTGCTATATAGTAGAATTTGTGTTTGATAGCTTATATGGGGAGGTGCAGGGAGGGAGGGAGGAATGATCAGGTTTATGCAATTGAGGACTTTCTGACAATTTTTCGCATGATAATTTTCTTGAGCTAGAGTATTGCATATATATCTGCTGGGTGTTCACTTTTATTCATGTTATATTTCCTTTTCCAAAATTAGTGTTATTTTAAATTGATGGTAATTTAATTTCTATGGGATTCTTTACCTGGATCTATTAATGTAGCACGAATAATATGAAATAAGTTGAAAAATATAACAAGTATATTTCACAGTGCACATGTGTCTGTGTGAGAGAAAAATAACTCACCTGGCACAAAACACAAAAAGATCTATTTAACAGATTTATGGAGGATCAGTGAAACCTTATTTTGAATAACATATGGCATGAAACATACACACATGTTTATGTATGTTGGATCTAGACAAACAATAGTCACTCACAGCACGGCAAAATTTCTCATACCCTATTTGTGCCATTGTAAATATCCACCAATGTTCCATCATGTATAACCTAGTCTGTCCTCAATATAGGCAACACTGATTCGCCACCTTTCAAAGTGACGAAGAAGTACTGGTTGTTCGTCTGCCATTGTACTCCAACATTTGCCACTTGAATGAAAAAAAAGAGAAAAAAGAAAGAAAAAAAAAGGAAGAGGCAGGGAGAAAAGGCTTAAAAAGCAAAGAACAGGTGAGAAACATGACCAGGTTTTAACCCAACCCCGTTTTCCCTAGAGTTTAAACTACCTATGGACAAGCATGCACGAAGACTCGGTACTGTATTGTGTTGGATTTCAAAAAAAAAAGAAGAATCAACTCCATGCACGGATGACAACAACAACGAAGTCGAAATTGCTTCCTGCCACCGGTTATATCTTGGCAGATAGAAAAGATAGATGATGTGTGCTTCAAAAGGTGGAGTGGTTAAGTCCCCCTCATTTCACAAAATGAATAGGATTACATAAGGGCCTTTTGTAAGGGGTTGATGGGTAGTTAGAGCTATGGTAAAGAGCCTTTTGTGTGGGGGGATTAGTTCACAGAATAGCAATTATTTGAGTGAAAGGCTCTTACCAAGACACAGAGCTGAATTGACAGGGGAGTGAGTATTAACGGTCCAAATAGTGTATAGTTTCTGGAATGTGAGTGAGGACTGTGCAAAGTAATGACATCTGTTTGTCACTTAGGACTGGTGGTGTACCATAGTCTCAGCAAGTGTATTATTCAGAGCCATTGACATTATATAGTGTTACACATTTGACATAAACATCGTCACATATTATCACGGTCACAGTCTCGATGTGAGGGGACTGGGGTCGAGAGTGGATCAGCCAAGTTGTTTGGTTTTCGTGCCAAGGCGCAAATATCTTGGGTGACTATTCTTAAAAAGTATTCTGAGCATTCATAAAATTACTAAGTAGTCCTGAGTGGTGTGAATGGTGCTGCTTTAAATTTGATGAAAATAAATATATAATCTGCTGTGTCAAGACTGTCAATCGCAAGCTACTGTGAATAATTATATCAAGCCTTTAAGCAAGGTAGATAATTTAATGAAGTAAGCAATGAGTGGTTTGATAGATGAGAATTAGTTGAGACCAGTGGAACACTAACTAGTAGTTGTTACTCAGAGTTTCCTGGTGAGTAGACAGGTGTTGGACTAATACAGTACCATTAAGAAATACATGGAACAAGTTTTCTGTTCCTCCTCTAATGAGGGTTGTTATGATAACAATGTACACAAAGAGAACCCTGTTTGTACATACACACAGTCATATAAGCATGTATGTACACACTGTCACATACACACAGCCATATATGTACACACTGTCATACACACACAAACACAGATGAAAATCTGAGTAAACCTTGTACCGTTTAACTCTTTCCTTGCTTGTGTAAATAATGCTGCTATGTATTAAAAGTCTATGTTTTTTTTTTTTTTTTTTTTTATTCGCCCCCAACATAAGTACATTTTTTTTATGGCATGTATAGCTCAAGCCTCAAAGCAATCTTGATTCCCACTCATGTCACATCCATAAAGCATGCCGCGTCTCGTTCAATTACCGTGTCAATCATAAATACACATTGTGAATCTTAAACCTTGGAATCCTTGTGCGGGGACGGCAAGATATAAATATATATATATATATCTATCGCGACCGATCTGTGATGCAATTAAACTTACATTAAATGCCGCACACCAGAATTTGATGGAAGCATCTAATTAATGATGTATGCGTGTGCCTGTGACAGTCAAAGCACTCTCGAATTTACTGCCAAAAGTACAAAAGTTACTGCAGAGAGAAGGGAAGAAAACAAACTTCTGATTCTTGGGATTATTGAAGGTTAATAGTACCGATATGCTAAACTATTACAATTTACGTTGTCACAGTCAGTTCCTGTTTATATAGAGAACTTTGAAATCAACCCCTTTTTTTGTCACACTCAAAACATGTTGTGTTTGTTTTCTATGTGCCCTTTTCGTCCCCGCTTGTGTACACTTCCTCACAGCCAAGGTGTCTCAAACTTCAACTGAACTGTCTTGATTTATGACTACAAATCCTCCTGCCTTGGTATGCAGAAATAGTAACAGGGATCAGGGTATAGTCAGAATTTATTGTCATCAATTTTGTCAGGAGCTTTCTAAGGTGAGGGTTGTGAGAACTCAGCTGGCCTAATTGCAGTAAATCACTTGCAAACGAGGAGTAGTAGTAGTACAGAGCCCCCCCCCCAACCACAAGTTGTAATTTCACAGGCTAGAAAATGGAATTGAGTGTCAGCCTACTGTGACCATGACCAGAGCGTACTGTACAATATGCTAGGTATTGTATAAACAATAATCCACATCAAAAAGGAGGAAAGAGTTTTTGCTTATTTTCACAAACAGGTGAAAGTGAAGGCTAAAGAAACCCACCCCAAGGTAAAGGTGACAAAAAAGTACACTGCCATTGGTGCACTCACCCTCTGCAGACAGAATGGAACATTGGTGAAACAAAACTAACCTGGTTTAAAGAAAGAACTGCATTTTGTGTGACATTACAGTATCTGTGGCAAGCGAGGGGATGTCATATTTTGTATTTTTATATGGAAGTTAAAAGCAACTGAGGTTTAAGATATGTTACTTTCATAGTCCATTTAAATGGCATCAGGAGTAATAACTGTGCTTGGTGTTTGAAGTTCTATGGACACTTCACAGGTCTGTAAACAATTTGCCCCATATTCGGTACATTTGTTGTGTGTGATAATCTCATTCACAATCCGTTCAAATTATGCGCAAAGCTCTTTTCGTTTCCAAGATTTACTGCTCATTTGAAAGTTTTGACAAATCTGTGAAACTCATTAAATACAGTACATGCAAACTATGACATGGAGTGTTGCGCTGAGCATCAAAATTTCTTATCTTAGCCCTTAATCGAATTAACCCCTAATTACAAGCCCTCATACATTTAATGTGATGATCATCTTTTCAATGATGACAAAATAAAATTTTTCAAAATATCGCCTTAGCCCACTAACCTGTGTTCAGTGACCTTGAAATGAAGGTTGTGAAAACAGAGGGATAACATATCAGAAAATTAGGCAGTCACTCCCTGTAGATCATCAATGTGCATATAATTAGCTAATGTTTATTCATAAATAAAACTGGAGTTGAGTAAAGACTTTTTAAAGTTGGTCCATCTTTGATGGAACTTGATGGGAGTTGCAGCTATTTTCATGATTCCTAATTCCTGATAGAGTGATTACTGATTAGGACATTGTTGTTCAAAGGTGTCCGTAGACCTTTAAACCTACAACGTTTGCAAATGAAAGTATGAAAAATGACATTTTTCCACAATTTTTTTCTCAAAGTGGATTCAATGGTGTTAAAACACTCTACATTATGAGCTGTAATCTGGTTTAACCACCATTTAACCTCATTTATGTATCTCTTTTTGAAGGTGTGAATTTCTATGGCTTGCCATCCATAATGTTTAGAACCCAGTGTAACTTGCAGATTTAGTTCTTGGCAGGTTTTCTAAGCTGGCAGTGTGCATGGCACAGTAAATTATACGACCCGTGGGAAATACTGCAGAGATACTGCCTGTGAGGGGTGTATTTATTCTTTAGTAAAGTGTGATATTTGAGGTACCCACTGAGAGCGTTTGGTCTTTTAATTTGCATCAATTCTGCTTAACTTGCCAAGAATAAAATTCCAAAACCTTGTGAGATTTAGCTGTTCATCCAACTATAGTCATTCACAGGCTTTTTAACTACATTTCTGTAGCAGACTGAATTTTAATTAGCAAGTAATTAATAATAACCGTTGAAACTTCCATATGAACATCACTTCGGCAACTAGAAGAACAAAGCTGAAACTTAAAAAAGGTTATTTGTCCTGTAAAATGACCTTTCAAATGGTCACCTTGTTAGTATTCAACAATGTCAGCATGCCCTAAAAATTTGGCATCCTGTAATGAAGTTGCCAGAAGTT
>KN884844.1:26375-37237 GCA_000934455.1 Apostichopus parvimensis | reverse complement strand
CATCATCATCATCATCATCATCATCATCATCATCATCATCATCATCATCATCATCATCATCATCATCATCATCATCATCATCATCATTATCATCCATCGTCATTATTACCATTATCATCATCATGATCATGTCCATGATTATCATCATGATCATCATAATCACCATCATCATAATCATCATCATCATCATTACCATCATCTACATCACAATCATAATGGCCATCACCACCATAATCATCATCATCAATATACCCATTATTTCAATCATCATCATTATCATGATGATGATGATCTTCATCATCATCAACATTATCATCATCATCATCACCATCACCATTACCATTATCATCATCACCACCACCATCATCATCATCATCATCATCATCATCATCATCATCATCATCATCATCATCATTATTACCATTATCATCATCATGATCAAGTCCATGATTATCATCATGATCATCTTCATCATTATCACTATACCATTACCATTACCATTATCATCATCACCACCACCACCATCATCATCATCATCATCATCATCATCATCATTATCATCTTCATCATTATCACTATACCATTACCACTATCATCATCGTCATCGTCGTCATCGTCGTCATCATCATTATCACCATTATCACCATCACCATCATAATCATCATCATCAATATACTCATCATTACCATCATCATTATCATGATGATGATGATGATGATCTTGATCATTATCATCATTATCATCTTCATTATCATAACGATCATCATAATAATGATCGTGTCAATGATGATGATGATAATCATAATCATCGCCATCACCATTATCATTACCATTATCATCATCATTATCATCATCATCATCATTATCATCATCATCACCATTATCACTATTATTATCATCATCATGATTATGATCATCAGGTTTATGACCATGATGATGATCATCATCATCATAATCAACATCATCAGCATTATTTTCTCCAAGACCATCATAAATGTCATAATAATTTTGATGATGATGATGATGATCATCATCATCATCATAATCATGATCATGTTTATGATCATCATTCATCATTCATCATCATCACAATTACAATTACCATTACCATCATCATTATCAACATTATCATCATCATCATTATCATCATCATCATCATCATCATGATCATCAACATTGTCGTCATTATTGTCATTATTATGATCGTCATGATCATCATCTTGATCATCTTGATCATCTTGATCATCATCATCATGACCATCATCATCATCATTATCATTGTAATCATCATCATTATCTTCATCATCATCATCATCATCATCATCATCATCATCATCATCATCATCATCATCATTAACATTACCATTACCAACATCATCATCATCATCAACATCATCATCATCATTATGATCATCATTATCACCATGATCATTATGATCATCTCGATCATCATCATCATAATCATTATCATCATCATCATTATCATCATGATCATCATCATGATCATCATGATCATGTCCATGTCTATGATGATCATCATCGTCGTCTTCCATAATCATCATCATCATCATCATCATCATCATCTACAACATCGTCAACATCATCATCATCATCATTATTATGATCATCATCGTTATCATTATCATCAGCATTTTCATCAACATCATCATTATCATCATCATCATTATCATCTTCATCGTCGTCTTCGTCGTCATAATCATCATAATCATCATCATTATTATCATCATGATCACTATAATCATGATCATTATCATTATTATCATCATCATCATCATTATGATCATGATCATGTCCATGAGCATCATCATCATGATCATCACCATTATAATTATCATTATTATGATCATCATCATCATCATATTCGTGATCATCATCATGTCCATGATCATCATCATCATCTTCCTCATCACTATTACCATATCTTTATCATTAATATCATCATCATGATCATCATCAGGTTCATGACCATGATCATCACCATGATCATCATCGTCATCATCATCATCATGATCATCATTAGCACTGTAATCGTTATCATTATCATTATTATTATCATCATCATCATGATCTTGATCATCATGATCATGTCCATGATCATCATCATCATCATCACCATCATCATTATCATCATCATTATTACTGTAATCATTATCATGATCATTATCTCTATAATCATCATCATCATCATCATCCTCATCATCATTATCATCATCCTCATCAACATCATCACCATTATCATCATCATTATCATCATCGTTATCATTATCATCATCATCACCACCACAACTGCCCTCACCCATTGAACAGCACGATTGTATTCTTTTCTTTGACTTAAGGATTTTATCGGTGGTTTTGTCTTACCCAATACATCAATCTAACAAGCTGACAAAAACACATCTACAGATGGAAACCTAATTAGCTATAAACGATCATTATGAAACGTCTCTAATTAGTTTGTATTATATTTAATATCAAATCAGAGATGTGCGTTTACTTCATAACGGTATACAATGATGTTCAGTAACACGTTATTAAAGTAATACACAGTACAAAGGCGAAGTACATTCTTTTTGACGAAAACATTGTTTACGCTTCCTTATAAAATATCCTTCATTCCTAAAACACAAGACAACATGCATGTATTTTTGAGCGTAACGTTGTGCATTTAAGGAGGAGTTGGGAACAAACTTGGCTGTATTAAACTATCAAGGCCCGCCATATGCTTAAAATGCACATTATAATATTGTCGAAATCAGCATAAATTAAATTAATTAATACTTAAATGTATATGTTAATGGTCTGAATTATATTTCACATTATGATTTGAAAGATATTTAATTATTACATTGACAACTATAAATAGCTACAAAGGGACTTCGTGAACGTCACCAGGATTCTTCCTCGTTCATCAGTTCAAAATATATGTAACTCTGGCTGTCAGGAATACGATTCTCTACATACCATGAGTTCATTCTAAACATATATTTATATCAGGACTTGAATGTGTTGTGTCTTTATGACATGCTTTAGGTATTTGATCTTTATCCTTTGATTATTTACCACGTGACGCTTGTAGTCCCTGAGGCACATCAAATATAGGCGTACTACCATAAGTCTAACATCTATCGTACCTTCCAAAAAAACACTCTGAGACCCCATCAAAAAACACAGAAATCTTACACCTTTGGGATGTATCATGCTTTCAAAGTCATGTCACAGGCTGTCATTTTGCCAAATTAAATCTGTGATTTCAAAAGTACCACTTGAAGGTAAAACCATTTGCTTTTTGAACACAAGATTTGTGGAAATGAATCCAATATTAGGTTTGGTCATATTCACACAAAAAAAATCTATATTACAGAATTAGCATTAGCATTAGCATTTTGGCAAAACTCACATCTATGAAGTTTAATAGGCAGCACAGTAAATAAACAAGAACATAAAAAATACTATCACAAGTGACTCGATGATATGATACTTAGATCTCTAGCTTTTCTCTCGTTTCCACTATTGTCACTAAATCAATGTATCGTACAAAAGGAACACGATTTATGTTAGAAAAGCGAGTTTATTACATAAACCAATATGAGCGGTAACTGTTATGTACGAATATGATCCACTTTATAAAGCAAGCAGCTTTCATTGAATGGTTAATTCAGGTTATAAATATATCCACTGTTTTTACATCAATTTAACTGTAAATCGTTCATGAAAAGGTTTAATAGACGCTTGACTATTCAAACATTATATAGTTCTTTTCTTTCTTAAAGAATTAAAAAAAAATTAAAGAAGGACATAAAGAGAGAGAAGAAAGAAAGAAAGAAAGATAGGTGGAGAGAGAGAACGAAAGAAAGAGAGAATGAGATAAATTAGGAGAAACAGAACAAAAGACACAGCAAGCAGCAGTCTCATAAAGTGAATATTAATAAAGAAAGATAATTAGAAAACGTTGACTTAGGAGTGAAGAGTTCGAACGGAAATTAAATATAAAATACTAAAAGCGTTATTTTCTGAGAAAATTATACACAGACTGATATCGCTAGAGAATAGATTACTTTATTTCTTGTTTGATGTTCATATAAAAATAAAGACGAATAATAGCGTACTATATCGCTTAGTTGTTGATTTAGAATCCTATGTGAGAAGCACTGTTCAGTAGGTCACACTTCATAGGGTTGTTAATGTCTTGCACTATTCAATCCAATGGTTCTGTGAAGGTGTATAAGCAGATTAAAATAACACGTGGTTAGTGATGAAGCCAAAACATACTGTTAATCCGTCTCTAACAGAAAAACCGTGGACAGGAAGATGTTCCTATGAAATAATTCACGTTCTGACTTTTTCCAAACAAAGCAACGAAAAAGAGCAACATTGTCCTGTTTGAATCCAAAGTAAGGGTTTATATATTTTATAACTTTTATATATCTATATCATTATATATACGGTATTGGTTCTGGTTGGTTAATATAGTATCATGTGATCATCACTGATGATGTGTTGTTCATTCAGTAACGGTATAGTATGCTCATGAACCTATGGTGTGTTTTATTAGCAGCCTATGCTTAGCGTCATGGCTACAAAACATAATGTCAAAGAATTATCATAATGCGGTGTTGCTAGGCAACAGAACCAATCATCCGGTATTGGTTCTGGTTGATTAATATGATATCATGTGATCATCACTGATGATGTGTTTTTCATTCAGTAACGGTATAGTAAGTTCATGGAGCTATTGAGGATGATGTGTTTCATCAGCAGCCTATGCTAGCGTAAATGCTACACACCATTATGCCAAGGAATTATGACAATGCGGTGTTGCTAGGCAACAGAATCATCCATGTCAAGATCATTAGAACCTCTAGTAATAAATAACTGAATGAAGGAATATAATCTGAATCTCTGAATGACTGATAGCTTAAAAAGTTACCTAATCCACTACATTTTTTCTGTACCGATGTCCATTAATTCAATAATGGGACTACTTAACATACACACAATTATGTATGTACTGTGGCATCAATAAATACAATAGGATTTTTTACAAAGCATTAGAAAATATTCAAAGACAAGTGGTGTTGAATATCACCCAACGGGGCTTTATTGTTTACATGAAGTTAAAAGAAGATAATTTGGTTGAGTTATTAGAATATGAAAACCTATGGATTAATATTAACATTTAGTTCTGTATACTGATGAACCCATTTCATCGTTCCTTAAGTTAAAGCTATTGTCAGAGTCTTAACATGATAAAAGAATTATCCACACACTCAGTTTTCTTGAATCCATAATTAATAATAAATAAAGTCAATTAATTCAAGCGCTTTATGACGATAAAGAGTGCAAGACATCCGACCACTACCTTTCGGGTTTCATGCCCAACCAGTGAATCAGATTCTGAAGACCTCATATTCAAAATATGCTTCTGTGGAGTGTCATTGAGCGGGGACCTACCTTAGATGTGGTATTCCTGTTTTAGAAAATTACAAACTAAGGTTTGGTTCAGCTAGTTTTTGTGCTCTCCCACATCATGGTTAACTGTGGTGCCTTCACTTTCCTCAGTATTCGAGCAAGTGAGTAGATGCTGTGTTACACGCTACACCATCGTATGGGGACGTTAAGCGACAGCCGGCCCCGTGAGGAGGAATTAATAAACGTCATAAACGTCATTGGTTGTCTCTCTTATATAAAACTCATTTATTTACATAAAGAAAATAATATTGTTACAATCAAAACATAAACAGTTGAATGAAAACTTGGCAGCTAAGCGAGTTACTTTGCGTCACATTTTGACAGACAAACTAACAACATGATTATTAAAGTAAAGTAACTTTTGAAGACCATGTTTTATTATGACGTCACAGCCAACCCGCGTCCTGTATTGTGATTCATTTTCATCAAAAATGATTACGTTGGTTTACAAAACGACTCACCATCAGATAACCATATCTAGAATTATAGAGTTGACAAAACATAATGGTGCGATAGGGCTTCCACGTTGTAATGAAGAATACTTTGTGTACGTCGTGTTACATGTTCTAGCTGCTACCGAACATATCCCTTTAAGAGTTAAATTTATCTTTATGCAATTATGGCATATACTGTGACTATACCTTTGGTAATCAAAATACTGAGTCCAATGTGATCGACGTTTGTTTTCTGGATGAAAATTGGGATCAGAGGCGGCGGACGATGATGTAGTATGGGAGGGGGGCCGGGAGGGTGAGGGGAGCATACATCTTCGGAAGGCAGTAAGTGGAACATGTGAGTTGGATTCGATTGGGTAAAACAAAAAAAAAACAAATAGTGCTTCTCCATTTTAGGTTTTTGCTACCACTGGTGGAGGGGAAGGAGGTATTCCCAAAGTACTCCCTGCTCCACCGCCCCTGATTGGGATGATGACGAACGCTAAAAGATATATACTCAAAATACTAAAATGTACTGTGGTTAAAATTGCACAAACAACCGACCAAGGATTTGAAAGCTAAACGACCAACATCTCGAATGGTTTCCAATGAGATTAATATTATGTGGTTTTTTTTTCAATGCAATGGCTACAACGGAATATGAGATCATGTTTTCAATACTTAACATGTATGCATATAACGTGGCTCTGCAATAAATGTAAGCACGTGTGTACTTATATATAAGCACACCATACCCAATGAACGGCAAAGGCTATATTTGTTTTGTTTTAAGTTCATAGAGCTAGGCGTCAAAGAAATCTACACAAAAGTAGTTTGTTTTACCATTGTGTCAATTTTTGAAATTCGGAGAACAATCAGTCTGTCTCTTTCACTTATTTACCTATCGGAAGGAAAAGTACATAAATGAGCTATCACCGGTTTATAAGAACCACATTAACATCAGTGACAAGGCCTGTTTTATTCCATAAGGTTGTTTGAATTTTTTATAATTTACAACATTTAATGAAAACGTTCGGTCTCTGGCAGCACTGAATCAGATGTACTTGTACTTTTATATACGAGGTGCACACAATGCGAAGACTTACGATAGTTTTATGATATCGCTTGATTTATGAACAAAACCCGTTGACATCTAATTAGTTTTCTACCGCTTTGGATTTAAAAGGATCAATTTATTTCCCAAGAAAAGCAAACAAATGAGAGACTACAACAATTGATTCTCTTAATTTTGTATTGCTCGACTAGAAGGTACCGACTGAGGTATTATGAAAAGCCCAAAAAATCAGTCGCGTTAGCTATAGGCTAGCTGAAGAAAGCAATGTAAATAACTACCTTGCGGGTCACTCCATCGTTTCAACGGCGGGCTATGTATAAGTTGTCCTTATGCGCCTGATCTGTACATCTTCTGGGTCTCGCACCACAATTAATTATTCCGTTGACTTACACATTAAACCCATCACTTTCAAGACATGCCAAAGCATCGATATAAGTTTTCAACTGGTATATCCTACCCACCACACGATAGCTGAGATCTTGACCTATGATGGCATTTTCAAACTTTTATATCATGACCGTTTAGATTTTGAGCTAGAAGAGGAGCAAGTTGAGCATACCGAACCCCCACCCTTCCATCTGCTCGCTCGGAGTATATCAACATTTAACCAAAGATTTTCTAAAATGAATATATCACCCTTCGATCCTCTCTATATTCACACCATCTGTTCTTTAAATTATGCTCTTTCATATAAAGGCAGAACAAACAATGACAGTAACTGATAACATGTTTAAACAAGCTTTACCGTAGGTATTTTTATCTCTTTTCTCTGAACTTTCGAGCGCATGAACACTACTTTAATTGTGGTGCGGTACCTTTACAGATCTCTGAAGTACAGTGCACGATTGCGTGAAAGCGCTCATGAGGATGCAAACACGCCGGATGAACTTGCATAAAGACTCGATGGATGATTCCATAGTTCAACGTTCCTATGATGCAGTTTTGGGAGCGGAAAGGGGGATTTAGGTACTGCACCACAAATTAATTGCTACCATTGACTTACACACTAACTTTGTCACTTTCCATGGCCTATAGAGCATAGATAGAATAGCATAGATGAAAACGCTAAACGTTCACTGTGAATTCTGGACTGCTCACATAGCGTAAACATCTTGTCGTACAGGTTTCAGTAATATGGAAGCAAATCGCACCACTTGCATGGCATTAATCTCTCTCTATTGTTATAAACTTGTTTCGAATAAGGAAGATGTGGTTTCGTCAATGAGTATCGATAAAGTCCATTTGTGTGTTACGTGTTGGACATAACGGGGCTACTTGGTATTCCATTAATGGCAGTTTTCTTCATTTGTTCTTTGTTCATCAACATGTAGTCCATTGACTTGTAAAACAAATAAAATAAAGAACAAGGAATCGGGTAACATTCTTCCGAGATCAAACTAATTTTATCCTGAGACGTGTACAACGAACAGATAGACCTAAGAGTTGAAGACATCCCCGAAGATGTGTAGTATCTGTTCCCTTTCTAGAGGAATGGTGATACACACCTGGCGATGATCACACAGTCACAGTATCGATACAAGGGGACTGGGGTTGAGAGCGGATCAGACGTTCGGTAGTTTGGTTTTCGTGCCCTGGTTCTTTCCTGGGTGACTTTTCTTAAAAAGTATCCCCGGTAATCAATCATGGGAGAATGATCGACAGGTAGATTTTGCTGTAACTTGATAACTCACTTAAATAATTAAATATTGAATAAGGCAGAATTTTAGTCTTCATATGTTATAATACAAAGAAAACAGACAAATTTGAGTCCAATTATGTTTCTGTAGCTATTCCAGTATTTTTCAAGATATGTATCGTTAAATATACTTAATTTCTGGAATATTCGTTTAGGCTAACTTGATGGTGACGTCGGCTCCTCACTGCAGTTCTTATAGTTAATGTTAATCCGTTGTTTTTTAGGTTAACCAGAATATGTTCGTTAATCTTCCTATAAGCAACGGAGCACCCATGGATGGCATTCGACATCATTTGTCCTGAACAAATTTGTAATAAATTATAAACATGTCATTTGAGACCATATAATCTTAATTTCTCCCATTGAGTTTTGTAGTGCAACCGAGGAACTAGTATGATGCGCTGTGTAATAAACTAGTAGGTCCAGTCATTTTAACTAGTGAACCTCAACTGTTTAATGGTTCATTCCAAAAAATCAAACAAAAATGATAAGTAAATGTGCTATACAACCCTAGCTAGACCGAGAGCAGTGGTTTTTAACGGTCCACGGCATCAAAGTTAATTTTGTTCATGAAGTTATCAAAACACAATACGGGGTATATTTTTTGTGAATCTCAAACAAAGTTCTTAAGAATCACTCAGTTTCCGAAACTACCACTATCCGGTATGAAAATTTGCACTGTTGCTTATAATAGGACCATATTGACACTGGTATACTTTGGTTTTCTTGCAAAAGTGATATAAATTGAATTCCATGTATATTAAAATTTATCTCATGGTCTTACTGGCTTGTATGTCTCTGGCATTGCAACGAATATAATGCTTGTTTTGGTGTAGGTTGTGTAAATCTTTGCCAACATATTCATGTCAAACAATGAGTTTAATTAAGTTCCTGCAAACCCTTGTAAACAGAATGACTGTTTGAATGTGTTGCTTGGTTACCACAAATAACCCAATAAAATAATATGCATTCCATCTTCAGAATTACAAGAAAAAAACGGCTTTTAAGGTATTCGATGGCGCTAGTTTGAAACAGAGTGTTTTTTAATATAAAATAAGTATATGGCTCTTAAATGCATCCGTAGATTCACTTTTAGGAGAATAGCGCCTCATCGAGCCACGTATTCGGTGGACGGTGGCTGCAAGCATGCCGGTCGCAGAGAGTGTCTCCACCTCTGGCCAAAGGCAAGGATTCATGCACGCCACCTAGTACGCTTCTGGTCGATTTGACCGACCTTCTGCGCATCCTCCCGGGTTCTTTTGCGACAACAAGGGAGACATGGTACGGGATCCTAGGCCACAAAAAGCACCATGCCACAGCCAGAGGTATTATCGCCAGAGGCCTGTCTTGAACCCTAGCCACGATTGACACGACCGACGAGGAATGAGTCTTTCGTCACCCTCTTAACAGCATCGGCCATCACATCAGCTAGTAAATTATATGGTTGAATTAATATATCAAGACTTCAGCGTTGACTACTGAAAGAGAAAAAGAAATTTTAAAGGTGTATAACCATTCATTGATGGAGTCGAACTCAGTTCATCAGGTTACCAGTCCACTGCTCTACCCTCTGAGACATTTGACAAGTTAACATTTAACGAGCTTAAATTGGTATTATTGGTTGGATACAATCTATTGGTAACAGTAAATGACACTGCCTTCAACGAAATCTCTATTCATCCTGTTTCACTCTCATTAGAACAACGGATCTGAATATCTTGATTAACAAGAAGCTCACGCTTCAATGTCTTTGTTTACATTGCAGCAAGTAGTAAGAATGTCGTTTCCTTTCAAGACGTATATGTACAATAGGATTATGCCCCGATACTATCGATGACTTGGAAGCAAGCAGTAAAAGAAAAACGGATTCCGTGAAATCTTCTTATTCACAAAAGGTTGCTTACGATTATGCTCGAAAGAGATTTCTTGCTGTAAGTTGTCTCCCTTAACAACTATATTCGATGCAGACGATCATGAACTGGGATTAAGCCTGAAATTTCAACAAACAATACCTATTCACATTTCAAGACCTTTTTGAATGAGGAACGGACAATACTTATTAAGTCAAACACGCATAACAACCGATACTTAAAATTCCTTTACCCGTTGCTATGGCATCACAATTCTCTATGGAAAGATTATAACACAGAAAAGAACTGTTGTCCTT
>KN884843.1:104219-118730 GCA_000934455.1 Apostichopus parvimensis | reverse complement strand
GTATACGTTGGTATACCTGCATCATATAAAATGGAGACAAAATTAATCAGTTTTTGTAAAGTCCTAGTTAAGCTGTGCTAAATGACATGCGTTATAGTGTTTATCCGAATTTGTAAGACATTCCACATTCTATGGATGGAAAATTATAAATTGTTTAAGAGAACTATGTCCTTACAGCAATTGATGAACAAACAAATTGGTATTCCCCAAAACATATGAGGTGTTTTGAACTTGGAACCGTCTGGTTCATTTATTGATAAAGAAGCCCGTAACCTTATCATATAATGGGTATGGTGTTTATTAGATCGACAATACAGTTACATTATCACGGGAACGTGTTCAGTTCATGATAACACGTGATCAATTTAAAACATAACTACAATGAGAGACTAGATTATGATTAACTTCATAGCGTCATATATGTATATTGTTTGTCATATCTATACATGAATGTGTACATTATGTTTAGTTAACTCACAGTCTGCAGACGAATGTTCCCAGACATAAACGGATATCACAACATTACCATGGTAACAAGCCACTTCAGTCTTCGAACGCTCGACCTATGAGCCACCTTATGACCTTTACGTTCGGTTTCTACAAACATGAATGTTACTCTCCGCTGCTCTGCGTCGTATCAGCAAGTGTCACGTATATCGTGCTTACAAACAGCACGTACTACAATTGGTAGGCACATACACGGTCACCAGTCTATTCCCAGTGCCTGTACTTGTTATTTATACACTTCACAGGACTGGCGGCTGTTTTGAAATACCATGGACTCTTTGTAGTAGTGATCCTGGTCCTACATATAAAACTAGTGAACTTCAGTATAACAGGTAGTATTCCTGTCTGTCTCATAGACGAACCCTCTCAGTCGGCGAAATTCACCCACTTATAGCCAAAATGTCTAGTGTAGTCTACAAACATGACTCTTTGAAAACACAAATAGGTATTTCAAATTTTCACGGAATCAAATATCTTAGATATAATATTAGACCTATATAAATCTCTGGATATCAAAATATTTGCTAAGAAAAAAAAAAGAGATAATTTACTAGTTACTTCTTTCTCTTTTTTCCAAAATCTTTGTACAATTACTGAAGTAAATAAGTATACCAACTTTGGTTTCAGTGTCGATATGCGGGGATGAAGTCTTCATGCAGCAGCCTCAAGAACTGTGTTGAGCGTGGCGCTCATCACATACACGAGAAACAGACAAAACATTGATCTCCCTCAAAAAGCTGGTTGATTCAGTTTTCAATTCCAACGATGGACTCGATATTTTAAAGTACCGTTGGGATGAACGTGAATAGGTTCGACCTCTAACAATTCTGAGAGCGACTAAACTACCGAGAAACGTTCGTCCTGTTAGTTTATATACACGTCAGCGGTAATGACTTGTCTCGCGTAGTTCTGGCAAAGACGCGTGTCTCAAGACCGTAAGTAGATTTCTGGTTGCACGCCATCTAACAACATTGGGAACGCACCGATCTTTATCATCGACGGTAAATGGTTATCATACTTAAGTATGACTATAGCGGCCTAAAACGTGAACACGGAAATGTTCACAGTGCTACAAATAAATAGTGAGATATAGAGAGTAATTGTTCGCGAAAACTTCATTGAAAGAAATAATGTTGCAGGAACAACAGATTTTGGTTTAAGTAAGCAAAACTATCATTACAAGACGGTATGACGGTGCAATAAAATGTTCTCAGTAATTTAACGATTTGGAGGTGCAGGGTAATCAGTTTATTGTTATTAAGCTCGAAAAACAGGTGAAACTAATCCAATAAAAATGTATAGCTATCTTAAGTGTTTGTGTACATTATTTTGTTTGCATTTGTTTTGTATTTTGAGGACTTGACAAAGAAATTCCAAGCCTTCAGACGTCTTTAGATAATAATCACCACGTCCTTAGAAGAATAATATTGTTCAGGGGGTATTGCTATTGTTACCGTTTACGTGAATTTCTACAATGGAAAAAAACAAGGGGTGGGAGAGGGAGTGTATATGTAAGTAGGATGTGGTCTGTGTGACTGAAAGCGTCTTTTGCACGGAAGCAATAGGATGTTATTAGTGGTAATCATGATACCAAACCTACAGAGTTTCATTCTACATACGATGAACTAAGACACATTTCTACAATATTCTACCAAAGGAACCTTATGTAAGGAATAATGGATAATTTCAATTTTAGTTTGAATGATCGTTTCCCATTGGACACTATTCAAACAATAAATCTTATTCAAGTACCTAAATTTTAAAATAATTGAAGTTCATTATATACAGTAGTAGGCTATCGTTATTTATTGAAAAGTATAGACACATTCCCAAAAACTTACAATGAAATGTTCAAAGGTCTTCTCAAGTGGTTTGGGATTTGATAAATATGGAATGTTTTAATTTTTTTGCGGTATTCCAAATGTTATGTTATATATATTTATATAGTTGATAGCAATTTCATTGTAGGCATTACAAAATAAACTTACCTATTCCCAGGTTAAACGTGCAAAACATAGTAGCTAGGAGATCTTAATGGTTCACAAAGTCCTAACCATGGAGTTGGATAGCCAATAGGATTGGCATCGAACTGACACATGCGTGACATGCGTGACATGCGAGACATGGAGTGCCAATCGCGTCGATACACCGGGGAGATATTTTCCTTTGTAATTCACATAGAGTAATCTGTCCATGCTTAAAGTAATAACATTCAATATACTAAATATAGAAACCCACAAAGTTTAGGACTGATACTGACGGTAAAGTTTAGACATAAAAACCGAAACACTATCATGAGCCCGTGATTTTCCAGTCATATGCTTTGAGGGTAAATATATATATTTGTATTGCGTGTTCTATTATTATACATAGGCTACGCATTGGCATGTATCAGTGGGAGTTCCCAGACTAGTGTCCGCCTGGATGGGCACCATATTGTCAGTTTAAAACATTCCAGGACAAGAAACATAAACCATGTAACATCAAAAATAAATGAAAATAAATATTATCATGACATCATCATTTTTAATTTCCTTGTTAAGTCGCCTTAAATAAATGCAAGGCTGTTGAATAATCGTGCGAGTTATTTTAGCAATAACAACATGAAAACTTTGTTTATCCGGTGTTGCTATATGTTTCGTTCTCTGAAGTCTTCTATTTATCATATCATAATATATTGATACCACGGTAACACCTCTAAAACTTCCTTTCGACGCTATGTCTACATTCATATACAACTGTACTTTCTTTCTCTGCAATTTTTTACAAGGGAAAGGCATGGCACATATCGTTGTTTACTTTATATAAAAATTACATCTTACTTCATATTTTTTATGAGGACGGTATTGTAGTTTTAACGAAACAAGGAGAATTTCCTTTCGCTTCAAACATGAACACTTAATCACCTGACTTTACTAAAAGATCCATTAGCTTAGTTGTACTGCGCATCTTTCTCAAATGTTTGGTATACGGAAACTCTTCTCCAAAGCGACCAGAATATGCATTCTTTTCATTTGTACATTACATTACACCTGAACATAGCAATTGTTTTAAAATATAATACAATAAAAATCAGCATAGACATATGTAGGGTCAAATCTTGAACTGCTGCATGTATGAAAATCTGTTTACAAATTGTTGTATATAGAGTGTCAATGTATTTCTACAACCACCTTAGCAACGGATTCTCGAGAGCATAATCGAAAAGTACAAATAACAAAAAAATAAATGATTACATTCAAATAGATTTGGGAGATTCCCACCCAACAATCTTTTATGCTGTCAGATATTGTTGGTACATCGTTATTCTATTTAAGGGTGAAAGTATTGTGTTCGTTCGTATTGTGAAATCATAAGAACTGATATAATATCGATCCGTTTCTACATGTTTGTGTAGTCTTAGAGTGATATCACACTCACTTTTCTCACTTTTTCCAATTGTATAGATATTTAACAAAAACAGGTTTCTGGCTAACACAAACAAAGACCTACCTCTGACGAAGCTAATAATGTTTGCTACAGTTCTTATGGGATGCATTGGTATACGTTTGTAGAGACTGTGTCAAAACAAGTCTGTCCGTGGCACATATATACTGTAGTATCCTCGTTTACCTACTCCAATAGGTACCACGGTACATAACTATACTCATTATATTTAGTTAATTGTTAAATGCAATATTATATATATCTTACTGCTATGTGTTTCGTTCTCTTAATTAGACTAAATAATGATGCGGTTCACATAACTCTAGATGACGCAATGTGGCCTGAGTTCGGGCCTCGGGACGATTACATCATTTTGGCATTCTTCATATATGCCATATTTTACCGAATATTTCAAATTTCTTCGGGCCTCCAACTTGACCCCGGGTCCCGGGGCTGTACCTCATGCATCCCCTCTCTCTCTAGTCTTACACGATCGTGATTACAAATAGATAACCCCTAATTTATGAAATAATTTCAATAACTTCTTCTATTCGATCAATAGTTTAATGTCATGTTTACTTGTGAGATTTGTTATTTAAGTGGAGTAAAATTGTTTACTTAAAAGTGCACAATAATTTATTAATAACAGTATCTAAAGTAATGCCACAAATGTTTTTTTAGTGATATGTATCCAAACAATTAGCCGTCTTTAAGTGCGTGTAAACATTGCCCTTTTAAGCTGAGAGAATTGAAGATAGTGTTCTCTGTTCTATGATTCCTAAACATTAATGTGACATTGAGATGGCAGACATTGTAAGACTTATATTAAAGTGTAAAAATATTTCTCACTGTTTCTGAAAACCCTATCTCAGCATCTTGTCCCAAATTTCGAGTTATTTTTCGTTGAATGTATCCTATTTTGACGGGCTAAGCCTTCGATTACTCCAGGAAGTTGATCACTGCCGTTGGTGATATCGTGCATGGGCTAATATTCTACAAAAGCTTTACATAGGCTAGCAAAATTATTACTTGGGTTTATCCTTGAGGTCTGATTCGTTAACAATGTTTGTTTAGCATTTTTGTCAACTTTTTTGAAGAAATATTATTTGCCTTTGTGTATAAAGTATTAAAATATAATAAATAGAAACAAAGACATTTTGAGCCGAATTGCCCCATGATATTGTTCATTTTGTTATATTGCCAGATGTATTTACTAAATATCACCAAACTTAAACTTATCATATCTTCGCAATGCAAAATGCTACGAGAATGTGGATTTGAACTGTAATGGTGAAAAACATTCTGTGCCATTTTGCTATTTTCATTTATGAACTGGCAATAATTCATTGTGAAAGTTCTTACATATGGCATTCAAATGTATATTCACTCTTTTTTATTTTATGTATGCTTTTATAATATTGGCTTACTGATATGTTTGCTAAAGACATATGTCGAGTAACTTTATTTTATGATTATAATTTAATTTGTGAAGACATATTATCTGAAAGTACTGAATGTGTAACAACGAAGGACGTTTATTGTTAACAAACACTAAGATTAATTATTGATCCTATCTTGTGAAGCTTTTTGTTACAATTTAGTTACCATCGTGTGTTAATTGTATGTATAGATTAATAGTTTGATAGTAAAATTCGTCTTTACATTGATATAACTGCTTTTCACTCAAGCCATCCCTACAAAGAATAAAACGAAGAAACAAAGGATATATCCTAAGCAGGTCCTCCTTTTTGAAAATTGCTTCTGTTGTTATGAACGTAAATGGCAATTCGTATGCTTTCGGGGACACGGTATCGTTCACGTCGTATAAGCCATATGTGATCATCATTTACATATCAAAGCACTTTTTTTTTCCCATCAAAAGAATGTTAATTAGCGGATTACCTAATTATTTCGAATGGTGTCGAATATAAAAAACTTAAGGAACTGTTATAACTTTGTTTTCTTTCTGGTATTTGAAATGAAAGTTTAATTACATCAATTGAAATATTTTGAAGGTTGTGTAACGTATTGAAACAAAACATTATATTTACATCATATTTAATATATATGTTTATAATAACTATTTAGTCAGCCATTAAATTCAAGCATTTACAACGCAATCTAAAGTAAGACATGAATCTATACGTACATATGGTTACAACGAATAAACAACATTACTGTAAACATTTGATAACAATAAAGAATGAAAAGGATGACCCTTTCCACTCTTTTTAACAAGGTTATTGTTAAAAGCAACATAAATTGGCTAGGTAGGCATTAACATGTAATTTCATTAACAGATAACTTTACAAAGTCATGCAATATATTCCAAAGATGACATATAGCTCATGCTAAAACTACTGGTGGGAAATATAAAACAGATAAAAAAAATATATCTTTTAGTACTAAAAAGCATATGATAATGTGTTCATTCTCATTTGTTTGTTTGTCAAAAGGTGGAGATTTATTTTAACAACAAGAAAAACAACAGAGAATTTCTTTCTCTCTTCATGGAGTCTGTGTGAACCAAAACTTTCCTTCTTATAAACTTTAAGAATGAAACCAAGGCGTCTGTTCTCCACCACACTCGTTAAATTTACCCTCTGGCAGAGGTGTTTTTCATGAAGACGACTATGCCTCCCACATGGAGGTTAAAATATAGGCAACGTACGAATTGAAAATGGTTATCAATTGGCAAGAAATTTAGAACGATGTTCTCATTTTTGTTGAGCGCAAACATCTGGCGTTTCAGTCAGGAATAAAGAAAATGACAAAAAGTTACGGGGTTAATGAAATGATATGAGACAATATATAGAATCCTAAATATTGAATTAACCCTCATGTCTTTTCCGACTTTGCAATGGATTAAATGTAGAAATCACTAAGGAACAACAGCTGCCTTGAAGGGTCCAATCAAGTTATCTTTAAACCTTCTAGTGGCCTCATTCTCCTAACTTCTGAATATTTAAATTCTTTTAGCCTAGTGATCATTTACTAATAAAGCGAGAAGACCGACAAAATAGTTAATTGAACAGCAAAAGTCATATTCATCTTATCGTGTCTTCTCGCTTGTAAATCGTGTAGTTATCCTATCTTTTCCGTTGACCCTTGGTAGCTTCCATTGCAATTGTTAATCCTTATAAACCGCTGAGTTTGAACTACCGCTATTCCCCTATCCCGCCAAGTTCAAAATAATTCTTTGTCGAGTTTTCTTATTGGCCAATTAGGAAATATTCTACAGGCAGAATTTAAACTTCATGGGGTATCTCCATCTGTTATTACACATATGGGTCTTCAACCTTTTACGTTGGGCTGTCAGGAGAAATATTTATCGGTTGACAAGATAAGCAGCAATGCGGTAAAGAGAGTGATAAGGAACTCGTTTGATAGAACTAGTTCTATTTTCCTTCGTTTCTTTACTTTTTATTTGCCTTAGTGTGCCTGTTCGTGATTTTTTTTTGCCAACTATGAACTGTCAAAAAGTACACTGTTACAATTTTAAAAAATGGGAAGGTAAGAAAATGTTGATACCTTGCTGATTAACTTAAGGGGCCATGCACGGAGGAGGTTATAAAATATAAAATATTCAACTTTTGACTGTTGCAGTTTAACCGATAGGCCTATATAGTGGTTTTATATACATCGTATATACATCCCATGGCGTCTTTGCTATGGTCATTCGAAATTTGATTAGGTTGATTAGTTTAATGTATCAAATTTAATTAGTGACATACATATCTATATATATGCATATGTTAATTTTCAGATGGACTGAATACGTACAATTAAAACAAGTTGATAAACGTTCTTACTTCAACTGACGAATACAGAAGAGACGAAGAAAATGTTGGCTTAATAGTTACATCTTAAACGTTTTATCCTCATGAAAAGTTTAGTTTACCAAAACTTTTGTAACATAAATAACTTAGGTTACTCGATAGAAGTTAGATATTGAATAACTAGGCTGATACGTAACTAATCCTTTACGTATTTACTATAATATTATTAATTTGTTTAAGTCCTTGCTCTGGATAGAATCTAAAAAAAGAAGCACAGAAATTTTAAAACTACAAATTTTCTATAATCCAAATATCTTAGAGATCAAGGGAGTCAAGAAATAATACTGTTAAACCAGATTTGAAATATTAAGATGGTCGGTGAGTCACATTAGTATGCAATCTCTCGATGCTGTTAATAATTTTGAATTTTGCAAAGATAGTTTCTAAAAGTAACGAATTTTTCATCGTTTTGATATAATTTGTTACCTTTTATGCAACCATACTTTCATTTATCTTATGAATATTCTTTTCCGTAAAATGATCAAAATATATCAGTTACAATGAATTAGTTTCATGAAGATTATGGGTTTTAGGAGAAACATCTTCGAAGCCTCATAAGAGAACCATTGCCTTTGCCTTACGAAGATCAAAACACAAAAGTAAATTTCTTTCCCACATTGGGAGGTTTTGTTTGAAGGAATTGTGCAGAATACACAGTTTGTTTATTTTTTGATCCTTTCATAAGGTTCTTATTGAAATAGATCTAGAACTAATAGTGCAATAGTTGTGTACAGATCAAACATATGTAATAGATGCAAACATCTGACAACTGAGAATCACCGTGCACAAATGTCCCCAAAGTGATCAACGTTAACCTGTTTCAATCCAAGTTGATGTAATTTTGAGCATTAATATATTTCGTTATGACCTTAACCCCAATTCGGGAACACCATCTTACGTAGTTGTGTTCCTCGAATATTTGTTGCACTGTGTCTATGTCGTGGGCGGGAGAACCCACTTCGTGAAAACTTAGTTATGATTTTTCTCTTCCAACAAAAGTACGTGGTATATGGTCACCTATTATATAATTGAAGACAAGCACAGTCAATATAAGTTCATAGTAATGTATTCAACCTACATGAATGTTGAAGTTGTGACAGGCCTTTGCCATAAAATATACAGACTATTTCATGAGGTGTAAACACAGCTTTTCAAGTAAGGGACACTAGTATCTGTTGACATTTGATAGTAAGGATGTTTACAACCATGTTTTAGAGATGAAATGAAAATGACAATGTTTCTATCAAAATTGTGCGATAAGAAATAACCAGAGAGATATTATATTAGATTTATTTTGAGTAGTACATTAAACTCGATTAAATAAACTCTTGGGATATACAGATAACACTAGTTAATGTTGCTGTCTGGAAGAAGCTATCCACAGACGCGCTTACTGCCGTCGCATATAACTTTCCTTTGTGGACAAATGAAACAGCACCAGAGGCTTTTACGAAGGTCATAAAAGATAACTAACAACATTTAATTTGTACACTTTTAGAATATAGAATGAATGCGTAAGAACTAAATACGTTACATTTTCTATCCGAGCTTTCACAGCGGGGATTGCGAGTAGGTGTCCGTTAGATTCAGAGCTTGCAATGATCGTTTGTAATATACAGCTTTGACAGCAGCTCCGGGTCAGCGGGTAGGTACTTAATGTTACTAAGATACCAATTACTTAGTTTTGATGAAACTTAATTGGCCCTTCCAAAAAAACAAGAAAGGAATGTTACGGATGTTTGGTGAAACAGCTTTATCATACAGGTCATATAATCAAACGGCCGCCTGGCTGAAGTTATACAGACAATCGCGAGATATGTTTTGTCACAATTACTCTTATCACAACAATGGAGATCAATTCTTCCAGTTTTTCTGATTTCTCCATTTTGTTTCCTTTCCATTTGAAATGTTCACAATTTATAAAGAATTTTCTTTAGTTACATGCTCATTGAAGTTAGGTGTACCTATTCGAACACGATATTCTTACACTACTAATTAAAATTCGTTGTTAATATAAACTAAATGTCAATAACTTGTCGTCTCCCAGCAGACTCTCTCTGTATTCAAACATATCTTTAACCCAAGTGAGAATTAAATGGCACATACTGCATATTAAGTACATCAATTTATGCTTAGGCTACGTTTTGTACCAGTCATGTTTTGCTGCCATTTGGTAAATTATATTGAACTTTTCAGATACATTATCAAGAAAGAAAGGAAACAATGTATCCAGAGTTATTAAGATAATTTTAAAAGCTTGACATTGAATACTGAAAACGAATTTATTTTTTCCCCTGTTAAAACCTCTTACATCACAATGAACAATGCTGTTTGGCAACAAACCTTAAACCAATGAGAAAATTTAAAAATAAATTGCTGTCGATATTTCATGACGACCACGCCCCTTTAATAATAATTAAAATGAAATAAATCTTTGCCTTAAAAGGGCTCATGATTCTTCACATATGCATTTGCTTTACTTTTTCATTGTCTTTACTAAATGGTAGTTTTCATACAGCTGTAAAAAAAAAATGAAAACGTGTACTGTATATGTGAAGTAGGCATGTATGCAAAGCAAAAATAAATAAGAAATACAATAATATTGTGCCTCGTCACGTATTTTACAAGGATATTTGTACTATAATTATTTGCTTTTCTTGTGTAAGTATAATTGTTGGGGAAATTAAAAACAAATAAAGTATAAAAAAAAAGCTAGAATGGTAGAATAAAAAACGTATATATCAATATTAGTGAATTAATAGATAAGAATTGAAACATTGTCCATTTGACTGAATTAACTTACAAAAAAAATGTGGAAAATGGAAAAAAGACGAAATAGAATGCATATAAGATTTGAAGCCGAACGAAATATAAATCAAATCAATTCAAATACCGTACTATTATCAAATATGTGTAAGTACAAAAGCATAAGTTAATTAATTCTTAGATAAAGAATAGAAACGAAAAACCTATAAATACACATATAGTAATCAGTAAGTCAATTTGAGTGAATTTACAAAACAGTAGTAACAAAACAAAAATGATTAATAAAAAACAATAAATACCAAGGAACGTTGAATGTGTTAAATAGAATAAACTAAAATTATAAATGGAAGGAACGTAAACCTTCACAATGCAATTTTTTCATTGGTCAGTGAACATGTTCTATCGATCAGTACCCCATGCCACGGGGTGAACTTATTCTCAGGTCGTTTGAATTCAACGTTCGAGTTTTAGTGGCCAACCCCAGTTGAACCTCAAATCTACCATAACTTACAATTAATACCAACCGCTGGGAGTTTTCACCACGTAGCAAGACTCACACTTTTCTTTCAATCTTACCAGGAAATTTCCATTTCCACGGTTGGTTTATTTTTTTTTTTATCCAGCTATCAATTTCAGTTTATTGGCTAATACTCCGTATTTTCTTTATTTTATTTTAAGTCAGGGGTGAAAATATAAATTTGATAATAACCCTTTTATTGTGTAATTTATAATGCTTTGTTTTCCTTCCTACTGTTCGCTTTTGGAAGTAATTTATATTTAAGGAAATGGGGTCTTGCATGATTCGAGTCTTACTTACTTGGAATGTATAACAAATATTTCATTAGCTACCTAAATTTAAAAGTGATAAGTTTGATGTTTAGGAATGAAATTAAGATACCAATTTGACAGGTAAATAATAAACAAAATTACGATTTTTTTTGGGTGTGTGTGCAAATACTGATTTCGCTAATAAAATTTCTGTTTGTTTATAACGTCACTTTAATTGATATCATCCGAAATCATGTAAAATTTGGTTAGGATTGTGAGTGATTTTAACACTGCCAATGAGCAATAAGATATGAAAAAAATCCCTTTCCTTAATTTCTGAAGCAATCAGAAATTGTATAATTTTTTTCTTTTGTAATCTGTCTAAGTATTAATCCTTTCAATTGATAATGTTTTTGCCAATTTTCCAGTAATTACAGGCCATTTCAACCTGTGTTCTGAATAAGAAAACTAAACTATGGAGAATAGATCTACTTCTGTTTATCACTTCATCGATTCGGTAAGCAAGCTTTGTCGCGGGACCTATCCGCAACTTGAGGTACAACAACTGAGTGAGATATGACAATGACAATACCAATGCCAGACTTGAGGTTTACATACATACGATTTCTCCAAGTTTGGACTTCCAGCCTACAGTCGGTCATAGACATCAACCAATGGTTAATTCCTGATGTCGCGTATATGATAGCAACAGCTGTTGTCACTGCTGCAAATAAACAGTACATAAGGTCAAGGATATGATATTTGTGATTTATTACTCAATGAGGGACCATCACAAACAAGTAACACTTCGGTGTAACTTGACTAAAATGGAGTGATATCCGAATTGTAAACAAAAACAGAAAATAATGTCCGTTTACCAGAACCCTGCGTAGACCCAGTATTAACACAAACTTCTTTCGTTTGATAATGCATGTCATGAATTGGATGGTAAACTGTTAAACAATAAATAAATAAAACCTTAATGACTCAGAAGTGGTGCGTAGATATATGTTTCTGCATTAATGACATTCTTCATTTTCTTTTTTCTATGTGAAATCGTCAACAGGTTGAGATAAACGATTAATACTGCCTAACACATGACAAAGCTCTTTAGTAGCAACAAGGAAAATGCCCTCTATAGTGGCAACATAACATCAACAAACTTGGGCTAAAAATGGCACAAAATGGCATTGCCAACTTAAATCTTCCCTGTTATGAAGGATGGTTAGGGAAATGGTTTTTTCTTCTTCTTCTTCTTTCACATGCATCTCGCGGTAAAGAATAATGAGGATTCTGAAATGTTCTACTTCTATGCGTTTACTTTTACAATTTAACGATACATTTCTTTGTCTTCGTGTTTACTTCTATTGTTTACTTCTGTGTGTAAGAAATTGCATAGGCGTCTTTTGCTCGTTCTATTTATTTTGTTTTATTTATAGGTGTATGCAATCGTCCAAAGAAAACAAATCAGTGTAGGAAATCAAAGCAATATCTAGGGTCACTTTAAGTACTAGTATTAATCAGTGATGTCTTTTTTTACGAACACTTCATGTTTGTAATAATGATTACTTCATTTGTTTATTATTGTTGTTGTAGTATTATAGAACAGTTGTGTCGTTTCAAATATTTTAATGAAAGTCAGCTTGATAAGGCAAAATAAACATAGAAAGATGGGCTGTGCTCTGTATGTTTCTTCTCTTTCTCTTTCTTACTTATTGCTGTTTTCCCCTATCGACACTGGGGTGGTTTATTACAATTTGATCAAATCTTGGTTACTATATTTATAAGTTCAAATCCGTTATTATTACTTCTTTGTTGTTACATTTCTTTGGTGTTTGTGTATTAACAATAAAATTAGTTATAAAAAAGGGAAAAAATCTTAAATAATACCAGCAGAAAATGCTGTAATATCACAATCTATTTTGATAGCATATTTGTGATACATTTAGTATATGATTTATCAATGCAGCAGATATGTGTTATGTTTAGCATGATTATGAATCCAGCAGACATTTGATACCTTTGTGCGATTACTAATACTGCCAATATGTGATACCTTCAATGTGATTATCAATACAGCAGATATGTGTTATGTATAACATGATTATGAAGCCAGTAGATATGTTATACCTTAAAAGTGATTATCAGTATACAGCAGACACGGGACCCCGTTTGTAAGTTTATGAATACATCCGATACGTGATACTCTTAGTGCGATTATCAATACAGAAGGTATGGGATGGTCGTTAGTATGAGTATGAATATATCAGATATGCGACAACTTTATCAATGCAGCAGGTGCGTCATACCTAAAGTATGATTATCAATACAATAATACGTGATACTTTTAGTGCGCTTATCAATACATAAGATATACGACGTATGAGTATGAATATATCAGATATGCGCCCCTTATCAATGCAGCAGGTGCGTGATACCTATATAGTATGATTATCAATACAACAAATACGTGATACTTTTAGTGCGATTATCAATACAGAAGATATGGGATGTCGTTAGTATGAGTATGAATATATCAGATATGCGACACCTTTATCAATGCAGCAGGTGCGTGATACCTATATAGTATGATTATCAATACAACAAATACGTGATACTTTTAGTACAGAAGATATGGGATGTCGTTAGTATGAGTTTGAATATATCAGATATGTGACACCTTGCAGCAGGTGCGTGATACCTAAAGTATGATGATCAATACAACAAATTTGTGGTACCTCAGTATGATTATCAGAGATATGGGATACATTTAGTATTGATAAGCATTAAAGGAGATACGTAATACATTGAGTATATGATTATTAATGCTGCCGATATACTATAGCCATTTAAAAAGCGATTATTAATGCTGCAGAGATAGGTGAAACCTTGAGTATGATTAACATTAAAGGAGATATGTGATACCTTCACTATACGTTCATTAGTACAATCAAATATACGGCAACTGTTGTTCATGTACCAATAAAGCAGATATGTGAAAACATACGTTGCTCATGTACAGCTCAAGCAATGCAACATGTGTAAACTGTGGCATACCCTTTTCCTCAAAGTTCGTTCACGAATCTTTCCTTCATCACAGAGAGTTTGGTGAAACATCCCTATAGCCTTCAATAGAATTGAGAGCGCGTTGTTTCAGTTAATCTGTAACTTTAAGATGGTTAGGGAAGATTGAAACAGTAACTGG
>KN884843.1:63715-79430 GCA_000934455.1 Apostichopus parvimensis | reverse complement strand
ACAAACCTACACCATACATTCAACCAGGCTTGCCCAAGTTATAAACCTACACCATACATTCAACCAGGCTTGCCCAAGTGCTTCAAATGCTGTCCTCTCAACACTCCATTTCTGACAAAGTAAGAAACAGTGCTATCTTCTTAAACAGGTTAGGAAAGAGCTTTCCCAAACTATGTACAATCAGTATAGTACCATCACAGGCTTTGTCACAAGTGGAATAAGCTGTCAGCACATGAAAGACTTGGTCAAGTCTAAACACTCACATCAATCAGTTTATACTGACTATATCCATGCATCTCAAACATCAGACAACAGCAACCTCTCAAAGATAATCAAGAATGATTCAAGGAGCAAACTTAACCAGTAACATGAGTCTTTCAAAACCACAGAATCCAGGGATGATGATGCGTGAAGGGCAATGTTTTTAACATCAAGTGATCGCTCTCTCTCTCCATGTGCTAAATAATCTGTTTAGGTCTTACCGTACTAGAGGAAAGTCAATTTAAATCTGGTTGAGAAGACAGTTCCCCTCAAGTTTCATACTAAGCAATCCCTAATACATGTTTGGTTATTCCATTGATTGCTTATGTTTTCTAGAAACTTGACAAAAGGTGTAAAGGCTGTAGAGACTATACCTTGAATTGATAACTTTGGTAACCATGAAAGGGTGTAATGACACTGTATCTTCCAGACCCTATATTGAGTGAGGACTACTGAAAACTGGAATAATAATAAATATAAACATGGTTTTCACTGTTATACTTCAATACTTACCTTAGGAATTGCTTTAAACAGTAACAACTGGCTTCTAGTTAGCACACTAAATATGCAACACATCTTTGAATGTTTAACAACCCCTTCAAGGCTGAACTGCACATATCTTCATTAAATTAAAATATACTTTGCTTAGTCATATGTCATAGTCATATGCCACATTATGGATTATAATTTATTCAAGGTCATAGGTTAAATCTTCAATGGCATCTTTTCCTTACAGAAGATATGTAAAGTAAGCAAATACCAATGAATCAATCACCTCCTTTCAAGTTCATTCTTTTTTCCACTACACATGCACTCAACTCAGTTTGAACAACACATGGGGTGGGGAATGTAGAAAAATATTCAACTAAGCTTGGAGAAATCAACTCATACAAAACATTAATATAAATTATTAATGCAAAATGAGGTCATTAAAAATTCATAACAAGAAACCTTAACAAAACAATAGTTCCCTTAGTGTCATACCTCTTAGAATATACTTTACACTTTACAAACTTCAGTAAACAAAATAGCCTATCAAACCTAAAAATATCTTCTCTTACGAAGAGCCTCTATACTTAAATACTTTACATTCCTATACAAAGTTTATACAGATTTACACGGAGTATTTAATCAACTGTTACTGTTGATGTTCGCAATAGCTTATAGTAGTTTATATTTTACTTAAGTTATTCTATTATTTTCATTCTGATAAACTTGTACAACTACTTAATAGGCCTGAGTAGCTGTAGCAGTTGTCAAACCATCCCATTGCTATGAACAACCAAATACTGCCCTTTAAGTCACCCAAAGGACAATTAGAGCCAACTTAAGAGTACAACAAGTCACTGGCACAAACATTTGTCTAAACAACCCATTTTGCGTAATAATGTCAATTCCATAAACCAATGAAAAAACCTGTTAACTCTCTGAAAGTCAGACCTGACAATTTAAACTTCTTTGAATTTATCTGTTTTAAAAAGACTTACACATATATTGACATTAACTATTATCATGTGAGTTATCTGAGTAAGTGCAGTCCTTTTGTAGAAATTTAGTGAGTGTTATACACTAGTTAAAGCATTACATTGCATGCTGACCTGCAAGTACAGTACATCTTACAGCAGCTTGAATTACACTTGGTATAAGTATCTGTTGATAGACAAAGATAAAATCAACTCTCCAGCAGGACACTTTGAAGTGCTGATGGAGTACCAGACTACAACCAGCATAAACTCACGGGATATCTGTTTCTCATCTATACAATTATATACACAACCTTCCAAGAAAACTAAACCAAACATGCTGTGTATTTCAGTGTAAATAAAATAAAATAAAACTGTTAGCAAACTGCTTATCCACTGTGTAAGAGAATGTGTAAAAGTAAGTTGACCTGAGGTTTCGATCCTAGCAGGATCTTCTTCAGAGGCTAAATGACAAATAAATTCTGTTACCGTACATTATTTGTCATTTAGCCTCTGAAGAAGATCCTGCTAGGATCGAAACGTCAGTCCAACTTACCTTTACACATTATTTCAGTGTAAAACAGGATAGCATTCACTATGGCACACTGCAGAGTGTAATCTTAAACCAAATAACTCAAATATAAAAGATTATGCCCAATAAATGAGGTTCAATATTTTACTATCATTTACAACTTAATATAAACTTATCTAAAGTGATATAATAACACACTTGATCATAAATACTTAATATAAAAGGCAATGACTTTATATACTGTACATCTTGTAGACAAGAAATTGCTTTCTGACTTTCAGTGGTATTTCATAGTAATGTGTTGTGTAATGTATTGCACCAATGTATGTTATGTACATTCTTTACTTAGTATTCCTAAATAATATTATGTGTGATAGTGATGGCTGAAGGTCGATCCACAGTCTTTATTTCTTAGTAAATATATGACGCTCTTTCACAATTGAGGCCCCACATGAGCCTGTGTTGTATGCAGTGTTGACCTCTGACAAACATGTAGTACATCTATGCATTTACTAAAGGGTGAAAAACATATTTTAACATGCAGCTTAGATTGTCCTTGAAGCTTTACTGTTGTATGTAACCCAGGATCTGGAAAACATTGACTCAACAAATTATGAGCTAACTTCTAGCTTGGAAAAGAAAAACAATACTAAAATTACAGCAGTGAAGTCCTTTGATTTCTTTCATCAATTTAGTTCACAAAAGCATTTGTAGGAATAATGAAGTAATGATCTCAGTAGCCTCATTTCTCCAGTTTTAAGTGAAAAAGCGGAGAGGGTGACAAAGATTTGTCAACTTATACTAAGCAATTTGTAAATAAAAATAAATCCAGAAGGTCAAAGGTCAACACAATCCACTGATAGCTCTGGTACTGTATTTACTAATTCCCTTTTATGTTCGCACCAGAATAAAATGGTGTCAACGGTTCACACACTGCAAACAACAAAGTAAAAGCAGGTAAATTAATTGACTTTGTCAAACATAATTGCATTGACTCCTTTGATTTGATTTTCATAGAGTAGCATTGTGAATACGAAAGCAGACTGTAGACTGATTTTACAATGAAAATGGATTCAGTTATTTCTCTTTCTCTGTTTCCTTTCCCACCCCTGTCTCATAGTATAGCTACTAAATACCTAAAATACTGCAGTACCCTTTTACTACCTCTTACAACCCTCACATCAGCTATGACTGTGTAGTACCTACACATATGAAGCTTACATGTATGTAACATCATGTATGTAACTACATAAGCACAGCAGCTACATACCTCTGTAATACTATACATGTCAATAGAAGCTACATTAATGTACAGTACCAGACAAACAATCAAACCATTTTTCACTTTCACTACCAGAAAACTTCCCATTGAGACAATGAATAGATTTTGATATATCTGGTGTGTTGTGATCATTGTGTTATGCTCCAGGTCCTTTTTCTGTGGTTTCCCACTGTAAAACTTCTCCTTCCATCTCATACTAAGACCAGTTGAATAATTTATCTCACATTCGCTGCCAACAGCATAAACAGTACTGACACATTCTCAATCTGAACCATTATAATAACTTAACATCACGATGCTACTCTATGCTTCACTGACTACAAACCAAACAATTATGACTTGTAAGAAGAACATAAGGCACACAAGCATCCCACATTGGTTATGTGGGAGAAGTCAACAACAAACAGAGGCTCTACCTCTCATGGAAGTTCTAATACTATTCTTTGGTCAACACAATACGTATCAATTCTTTGGCTAGGCTTATTCTTAGAAGACCCATGGATGACAAAGCTTCTCAAATGTGCCCCAATGACACTGAAAATGACTCAAACAGTGTGACCCACATGCCAGCCGGTCAAAAAACAATGGCTCAAACAGTGTGACCCACATGCCAGCCGGTCAACAGACAATGGCTCAAACAGTGTGACCCACATGCCAGCCGGTCAACAGAGTGACAGATTCCACTGCCCATATACTTTACTAGATCAACATTATTAGTTATGATGATAAAACTGTTTGTTATGGATATTAGTTTCAGCATGTAGACTTTATAAGTATATACACACATGACAAGTGTGGCATTTGCATAGTGTTAAAAACAATATCTAAATTGTGATAATAATTTCATGAAAATAATGTAAATATGTATTTGTATAGTACGATATCTCAAAGAGACAGTGTTGCCTCTCGAACAAGTTGTATGTGTATTCCAGCATGTAGTATTGTACCCATGATTGCACACCTGAATAGAATAAAACAGACCACCTCAACAGAACATTATAACTTTCTTCATGAAGAACGTGCAACTGCTAGCCTCTCATTAATAATCATCATTATCATCATCCACATATTGACATGTTTCTAAAGGATAAATCTTAAAAAACTAGTCTTGTGAACTGAATTTATATTTCTTTATCACTGATTATGAATGTTCCAGCATTCTGCGGGCAGTTTTTTAGAAGGGAGACATACCATTTTATACGAGAAAAAATTCATGAGTCTTCAAAACTGCTACACAGAACCTGAATTATTCCCTGAATAGGAGGATACAGTGTTGGGAAAATATAAAGAATTCAAGTTTGAGACTTTGCAACCAAGCCAGTTCATGCAACAAAACTCAACTTTAAACTGAGTTTTGTTGCATGAACTAGCTTGGTTGCAAAGTCTCAAAATTGATACAATGCTTTACAAAAATGGAGCGTCTTTGAAAAACAAAAATTGAAAGAAACCATGCAACTTGCCATGCATGTGACTTCCACAATGTATGGGTTATGGTTTACAGCCAATCAGGGTTGGGCATTTGGGTATTCTCGGTAAAGATTGACTATCAAGGTTTATCATTTGCATACTAATTCTACTTTGCCAGTTTCTTCAGCACTTTGGTCTTTTCCACAGACAATTCTGTTGCTGCAGCTGTCAATATACTTAAGTAATCTCTGTTCTTTCCCAACAAAAACTAACACTCCTATGTTAGACTGTCACTGTCATTATTCTATCATTTATATGCTTGCAACAACGAGTGGTTGAGTGTTCATCCTAGACTGTATCCTCCTTAAACTTCAAACATGTACAACTCAGCTAAAGGTGTTTGTTATGAAATATTCAAGTGTGCAATCATGAGTTGTTATATTAATGTATATATATATGGAATGTTTGTTGTGTGTAAGTTTGTTTACAATACCAACTGAAGATATCAGTTAGGCATATATTATATATATTACTTGTAAGTAACCCTCAAGTACACGACATCTATCCTACACTAAAATATCTTATTCTTTAACAAGATAATAACTACTATCTGCACTGAAGAAGAAGAAGAAGAGAAAAAAACAATTTTCTGAAACAAGATATCTCATGATAAGGCTAGAAACTAGAAAGATCTACATAAATGTGTTATACTCAAAACAAAACTTTTCAATTATTTCCTGTTAAACAACTCTATCAAATTATAGGCTACAAACATCTACATAAATATTTTATCCGGAAAACAGAATAATATGCAATAAATGACTATGCTAGATGCACTGATATTTCACAAAATAGTCTACTTTTTTTACAATAAATAAATAACCATTTTCAAAACGTAGAATTTCCTAGACCTTCAAATCAAACCCCACAATGTAAGTGTCAGTATCAGCATAAAGCAGCTGATTGTCCATATTCACCTTCTCCTTACATAAATTCAAAGTACTGGAGCAGCATTCCATATGAGGAATTTTTTTAATTTGTTTATTTGTCCAAAAGGCTACCATTAGCCAAAAGTTTGTGTTAATAACTAATGACAATAACCATATCAGCCCTGATTTGTTATGTTAAAGTACCTCTGAAGGTGTTGAGAGGTCTAGGCTATGTACTGATGTTTCCTTTGAAAACACAGCACTCTCTCTTTCATGATAACATGAGCATCTCTTTTGAAAATAAAACAAGAAACTATTTAAACCAACCAGTTTCTGATTTATAGTAACTGACTGAGAGTGGACTTAGGCTGCAAGAAATCAGCTGTTCCTTTATTAACATGACCACTAGCAAAACCCGACAACCACTGAAGAAACTTTAACATCTTGTAAAAATTCAGTTCCAGACATATATACCAAATGATGATTTACACAGCATTACGGTCTTACACTTATATAATAAATTATCACAGATATGGAAACAAAAGACATTTAGTGATGGTACAAGACAACGCCAAAACTTGTGAATAGAAAAAACAAAGCTCACAAAGATACTCCCTGTACAAAATTGAATACAAGACTTGACTTTCCCTACACAGGTGGAGGGCCGCGAATGAATGTGACGATTGGTCCCAGTCTGTGACTGTCGATCAAGAGATTGTCGGACAAGGAGAGATAACAATCGCCCGTTGAGGTCTCCACCACGCACGGTAACACCAAGACTAGTATGATGTAGAGATAGAGCAGCAACTGAATAGGTAATGCTGTCATCAACACTTTCTTCATAAATGATGGTTTTTCATGAATATTCACAAGTTCATCTGAATACTTAATCTCTCCTATCTGCCCATTCCTGCCATCTGTCTCTTCTACTCTCCTCTTGGCAAAGTCCACTTCGTCACAATTGGGATAAGAAACCTGAGGAGGAAGACCATATGACGAAATGAAAACGAACGCTGACTAAAATACTGACTTTGATCAAACAGGTCAATGGGTCACAAAGTAGACATACACACTGAGGTTCACTAACCCTAGGAATGCTCCAAGTAACATATTATTTTATAAATCTGATAGGGCTAGCAATGCCTGAATTATTAAAGTAAGGCACCATCTGCTACCCACACTACTACACGGTTTGAGCTACTACTTATCATAATCCTATTATCAGTTCATGGTGTGATACAATGTCAACCCTCGCAATGAAATATGCTCAATATTTAATCCATTGCTAGGGGCAATCTACTAGAAACATACCTGCTCTTTATGAGGTATCAAAATATGAAAGGCTGATCTCAAACTGAAGACTTAAGTTTAGGTCAAGTCAAGTTTCAAGGCAAGACATTCCCAGAAAGACTTAAAAAGATGCTGAATATCCCAGACAATAACACCAGATGTAGTACTTCAGACTGAGGACAGTACTGTGTTAATATGTACAGTAAGGCATCAGTCTCTCATATTCCAACTGATTGGTAAGTTCTGACCAATCAGGGATATGCTAGGATTCAAATAAGTGAGTGACTCAAGACGAAAGCAAAATTCTGGGAATGGCACAATGTATTTTGAATATTTCAAACAAAACAGCTACCTTCACTTTCCCTTTTGTTTCCTGTTCATATCCACATAGACAAACTCTAACATATGAAGCTGTTGCCTATTTGAAACACTGTTCCATGGATACGTTGTACTTTGACAATAATTCAATTTACTGTAAATCACTGTGGAAATTGAAAATGACTAAACACACACAAAGTTAATATAAAAGGGTGAAAATATAAATTAATTCATGTAAAAAGTAGTTTAAAATGTTTAATTCTGAATTTGTCAGGTTTTGGTTTTTGTGTTTGATCTTAGATGTAAACCCAACCTTGTTTAGAAGAAGCCATTATTTAATGGCTGGCTCCCATGCACAGATTGTGTCACCACTTATCTTATCTCCATACAGCATATCTCCAATTTGACCATTATCCCAATTCACAATTCTGACCACATTCAAATATTTCCAGAGCAGTTGGGTAACATACTTACATATGTCAGTTTGGTAATCAATTTAGTAGCTTTCCTTTAGGGCCTAAAAGTTATTTTCATTTGGAAGGGTCAAGTTAACCAGTGGGATAGTCCTTAACCATTTTTATGAAACTTAAAAGTATATAAGTAATATGACAATGGTATCACAATGGTTAGAGTTCTGTAGCATCTGAAAACAAATTTACTTTGAGGTTTGCGATATTCCTCAGCAAAAAAACAAAAAGAATAGTCTAGTTCTTAGGAAAATTTCTACTTACTTCAAAGATGACAGATTTGAAAATTTTGAACAAATTCATGGGAATGCTGCATAAACATACCATGCAGTGGAGCAAACTAAATTAATATGACAGGTTTCATGTAGGCCAACATAATCATAGGAAAAGTAATAGGCAATGACCCATACTTGGGTGGCTAGATGAAGCATAGTTTCAATGATTTGGCAATCTTTAACTTAGCTTTAATCTATATCAATGAAAAACCTCTTTGTCAGACTCTCAGTTAAGTCCACTTCTTTCCTCTAATAATACACAAAGATGTACATGATTGGTCAGTTTAAACCATAACACATATCTGCTAGGCTATAATAAAAACTAGCCTCACACAATTCTTGTTCTCAGCTCTCTTTGGAAACAAGGAAAACTTACAATAACTCATTCTGCTAAATATTCATGTACAAGGAATGTAAAGAGAACACATTTCAGCAAGTTGAACAATGCATAATGTAGGAGGAGATCAGAACTTAGGTGTTAATAATAATGACAAAGAGAAATGTTGCACATTATGCATAAATCACATTTCATGATAAACTATAGTGATTGACTCACCTCACCACTCTGGGGGGATATAACCTCTGTTCCAGCCGATTGAATTTCCTGGAGGTCAGCCTCTCGGGCCGCATCTTTGGTATTTTTATCCAGCCAGAGAACAATCACATCCTTCCAATCCCCTGTGGATGCATCTGGCCCTGGGGACCCTGCTAGGTCCCTGCGATTCAGCTCATTAATCAAAGATGATGAGGCCTCAATTAGTTTATCTGTGTCATCGCTACCCTCAGAATCAAGCTCCCATTTCTTTTCAAGCTCCTCTGGTTTCAGCAGAAGCTCATCCAGCTCCTGCTCGATGGCTCCAGTTTCTGAGTCTTCTGCGGCTGGCTTATCTACATTTGACCCGGCCATGGACCACAGGTAACACTTCTTTAACTTGACACTGTCTAAGTAGTTCATGAGATCCCCATCTCTGCATGAGTCACTTAACTGAGCTACGTAGCTCATGTAACCCTGTTTAGCAACTTGAAGTTCTTCAGATCCATTCACAAAGGTACAGGGCACCTCCTCTGTTGCTTGTTTAGCTTGCGTAACTAACCTGCCTTCCCCCATGGAACTCTCTCTCTCAACAGCTGAAGACATTCTAACATTATCCTCACAGCTCATGCAACCCGGTTTAGCAACTTGAAGTTCTTCAGATCCGTTCACATAGGTACAAGGCACCTCCTCTGTTGCTTGCATAACTAACCTGCCTTCCCCCGAGGAACTCTCTCTCTCAACAGCTGAAGACATTCTAAAATTATCCTCACAGTTCACGCTCATCTCTGCTCCCAAACTTTCAGTTAATTCTGACCCAAAAAGAGCATCAAAATAATCCTGGCATTCTGATCCTACACTGTGCGTGTCTTCTGTATTCAAACACTGTACCGTATCACTGACTACGTGGCTACACTGTTCATCACTGCTGTAATCGTACATTTCCTGTTTCGCAGATATACTCTCCGCACCCACGCGAGCATTAATTGCCTTACTTTCAACCATGGCAGGAAATAGACTCTCCAAATCTCCAACGGTCGTTTCCTGTTTGGACAAGTAACAACCGCTATCTGTGCCTGCATTGATGACGATACTCTGGTTGTATATGCTGGCAGTATCGATATCATCCAAGGATTGGCAGCTGAAGTAATCCTCAGAAGAACTAGGAGATGTTGATAACGAATCTGTGGCCAGCCTAGAAGTCAATTCAGTCATGAAATCCAGGGACTCATACATGTGGCTGAGACTGAGGTCTGTTATCTCTAAGAGTGCATCCTCTGTCTCTTCCAAATCTTCCTTGGATTGTCTCGAAGAATGGTCCTTCGATGGTGACAGATTCAAATTCAATCGCAGACTGTCCAGCCCTCTCTTCGTCTCTTTGAATGAAAGCTCTTCACCGAGGAAAGAAGGAAAGAATCTGTCAATGTCTGGACAGATGGAAGGAGTTGTGAGATTCTCAATGCTGGGGCTTTTCTCAGAGACCAAGAACGAGGATGTCTTCATTGGCCAAGATTGACACAGAATGGCTCGAACATTAGAGTTGTCCATGTGAGAGACAGGTTCAACTAGAGGAATGGGGTCAGAGTGCTTGAAAACATCCTCACTGTCATCAATGACCGATGGAAAGTTGAAAGCTTGGAAAATGGCCTCTGCTGCTTCTTCGGGGCTTGGAGGATTCATCATGCTCACATCTTCGTCTTCCTCACCTTCATCACTCGAGAGGCAAAGATCCCACAGAGCGCCCTCCAGTAGCTCCCTTTCATCCAATTCTAGGTCGCTCACTTCCACAATCACAGATCCTAGTTCTTCATCATCGGTGGGTGCTTCCTGTTCACTTTGGCTAAGTGCCTCTGACTGGAAGGGAGAGAAACTTGGTTTTGGAATGCTCCTACCTGCTAGCACTGTCAGATCAAAGTTAAATGTACCTCCTTCTTTTGGTGACATGGTCCAAAATTCCACTTCCCTTTTGGATGATTCTGCAGGGTCAGGTATGGGTCTCCCTTCAGAGGCAGCCACTCCCGTCGATGAATGGAGAATGGAAGATTCCATTTCCAAATATTTATCCAGAATGTCTCCAGCAAAATCCATGATGTCTGGAGTTCCTGGGCCTGGATCAATATCATGGTTGTCCTCTCCAACCTTCAAGGGCAACACATCGTCAAAATCCAGATCCCCAAGTGATACATCCGAAGTGTCGCTTATACTGTAAGCATCGTTCTCGGAGAAAGCCTCCCTTGCAATCACAAGCTCTTCAATGTCCAACCTCCGCTGTAAGTCGTTGATCCTGAAAGTAAATCCGTCCACAGCGTCGTCATCTATAGAGGGGGTGGGGTGGTAACGGTGGGGAGCCATCGACCATGGACTGGTGCTATGCTTTGATGGCGTGAACAAGTCGCTGAGCTGAACTTCTTCAATGGCATTCTGCTGAAATGATTATGTAAGATGATGAGATATGTAAGTTTCCTGGACATTAAGCTCAAGTTCTTCAGAGCAGTAAGAAAATATAAACAAGAGTATAAAAAGAAAACCACATTTCCACCAGCTGAGTTTATCAATGGTAGATCATCTATACACACATAAGGTTACGGTGCTTTAGACACTGACCAAATTTTGCACTGCCTTACTAACCAGAATGCAACAATGTATTGTGGTTTCGATGATGTAACATGAGCAGTTTGCTTCGTGAATCTGACGTAATGTCTAGTAAGGGTGTACAACATGCTTGATCTTAGTAATACAGTGAAAAGCAGTGAGATGTGACAAACAATAAATTCACAATGACAGGCTGTCCTGAAATGACCATTGACCTCAACAACAGGCTTCTTGTACTAAATGTGACACATCAACATACTAAATATGACATCTGCCCTTAAATATTGCATAAACATCATTTTCACAATTTGACCCCTGGTGAACTCAACAACCATTGACCTCTGCCCACATTAGGCTTCTTGTACTCAATGTGGTACAATAACATAACAAATATGCGTTCTGTCCCAGCTTCTCTTGCGATATTATGTTTAGGAAGGTGCTTTAGTGTAGAGAGAGACAGGTAAGAGGGGAGTGACGTAAATGCTTCCCATTTGTTGACTTCAAATGACCTTTGACCTCCACCAAAAGCACTAAGAGGCTCCCTAAATTTGTTATGGTACACCTACAAACCAAATATGAGATCTGTCGAAGGTTCCCTTCTGCAATATCTTGTTTACGAGGTTTTCACAATTTGACCTCTGATGACCCCATATGACCACTGACCACCACCAAACACAATGTGGTACACACCAAATAAGAAGTTGGTCTGACTTTGCCTTCTTCAGATATTAAGTTTACAAGCTGGGCGTCACAAACACACACGCACATACACGCACTCACACCCCATCATGAATGCAAAAGTTACCTTTATCATCGAAACCAAAAGTAAACAGACAGACACACATTTATGCCAGAAAGCCAAAACATTACATGCCACATGATCAGTTCCAAACAACAACTGATACCAGTTGCAAGAATTTCATTTCAAACATACAGCCACTGTTTAAATTTGCTGTGTTCTTTACAGGAGCATTCTGATGGTAAAGTAAGACTTTTTGGGGGAAAAGTCAATGTTGAGAATTGTCTACACTAGAAGGTGAATACCAGATTCTGATTGCATGTTTAATGGCTAAAACATGACTTTCTTTTTGGTCAGTTGTTTTGAATGTATCTCACAACAGTTGAGTGAGAGTTATCAGCTGGAAAATGTTGAAAATGTGTTTTGTTTTTCTTCGTAAATTACAAAACCTTTTCTCCAGAGAAGCAAGTAACATTTTTAAGCAAATTGCATTTTGATAATGCTTTAGCTTCAGAGTACATTGAAAGCAGAGCAAATATTCTAATTACATCTCATTTCAAGGAGAAGTAAAAAAATATGACTCAAGAAGGTATGTTTGATGAACATGTGCCATGAGAACATCACAAGCCCCTACTGTCAGATATTTCCTGGATTCTTGGAAGGATTTATCTGGCAAATTAAGTCATATTCAAACAACTATAAATCTTGAGGAAAAGTACAAAGAAATGATGGCTAGAACAAGGTTTGAACCAGTGACCAATGGGTTAACTGCCAAGTGTTTCATGAAATCCCCTATCTAAGAAATGGATATAAATGGATTGCCACCAACTAAGGGTTGGATAGCTCAGTATAGTGCTGGGCTTGCAACCCAGAGTTTACTGGTTTGTATCCCATCTAGCCATCAATTTCTTTGCTCTTTTCCATCATTTGTAATTTCCTAGTCAGTGTTCTGTTGTTAGAGTACTTGTATACCAGATCGTGTGTTATAAAACAATGTTAACTTTGATAAATGAACTCTCAAATTAGTTTTCCTCCTGGAAAGTGTCTGGAATATCCCTTACAAAAGTGTCATATAAACTGTAACATTCCCATCCCTCCCATCCCATCCCATCTCCTCCCTCACTGTTTCCACTATCAGCAGAAATGTAAGTCAAGTTTTTAAGGTAACAAAACTTAACGTGGATTTCCTTCATACTGATTACAAATTTGGCAGGTAATCAATGTTTATTTGATTTAGTAAAAATATAAACATTATGGGGTTCAATGCAAACAAACATAAACAGCAAAATTGGAAAGTTATAAGATGGAAACAAACAATGAAGAAAATATGTAAAATGTATTATTCAAGAATGCAAAACTGCATGAAATAAAATTTAAAACGCTAAATTGCGCTTCTGATGCAACAACCTAAAGAATGTATGCAAAAGATCGCTGTAGCTCTGTGTGTGTGTGTTAACCATACAGTACACAAGGAAGTTCTGTACCTGTTCTTCAACCCTGATTAGCCCTCCTCATCCTCTACCTCACTCCATAAAGAAAGCCAGTTTGCACAAATTTTCTCACCTGTCTGGCTTCCTCCATTTTCTTTTCCAGTCTAGCAAAGAGGTCCCTAGACTGAGCCTGCACAGCCTGCCATCTCCGGTCCAGGTTAAATGATGTCAGCCTTAAATTGTCTTGGTCCTTCTGTAAGGTTGAAGTGGAACCATCAGCAAGTAACAGGTCACAGAGGGAAAGCACCATCTCAATTCCTGGTGCATGCTTCTTTATTTCTGCTTGCAGACCCTGCCAAAGAAAAATAGTGAATGCAGAATAAGATTCTGCACCAATTCTTTTGAAGGAATCCTTTCAGGAATTTTTCAATTTTGCTATTGTAATACAGTACGAAGATGATCAGGTTTTCAAACCATTAGAGACATCTGACATGTTGCTGAAAGGTGGCTCAACTATAGAAATAATTTTAGTAAAGTATCATATTTTTCATTCAAAACTGATGAAGAAAATACCATCAGTTTGTTCCTTGCTAGATTATTTAAAATATTATTTAAATTTAACTATCATATTTTTAAGCAGAATATAAAGTAAATATTTGGGAGAGATATTGGCAGCCATGGTCTAATCTATTAGGTTTTGAAATATAGTTTTTGGACATTATTACTATTAATAGGAGTATAACAGTAAAATGTACTTTTCCGATGGGGTTGAAATAGTTTTTTTCATGTTAAATAATTTAAGTTTAATCTTGCAGTCAGAAATCAGACTGCGACTTTTGACCGTTATTTCGCAATCATTAAACACTTGGCAAAAGCGGTGAAATGCATTGTGGGAGCTTAGCCCATCACTACATTTCAGTACACTGCAGCCTGGATATCGTCTGAAAATCCGTTTTAATACATATTCATAAGGCAGCAATCGAATTGCTTCAGGCAAAACTTTGAAGAAAAGAAGTTGAATATTCATTAAATATCTGTTTGCGACGATGTCGGACTCAAGATGGGGATGAAATTCGGAAATTTCTTTGCCTCGGCTTGAAAAATAAAAACGAAACGTGAGTAAAAACCATTCATCTTTCGAATTGCACATTTTCCGTTTTCAAGAAGGTACTACCTCCATCGTCCGGTCGATGGTATAAAACAAGTTAAACAATGATTTGGGGCTAAATTCGGAGTTGTTCCAGCATTCTGGGTTGAAATAAAGTAACATTTATAAGGTTGCTCTTGATCACTGGCATCAACGTATCCTATCGTGGTTAATTGCATATGTACATGTGTATGCACATTACCATAGTCTGTAGCCTATGGTTATAATTTTAAGTATTCTACAGTGCTGTGTATTCCTATTAGTTATGGGACCGTGTGTTTAAGAATTATGATGTTAGCTTTCAAGACATTGTTTACGAATACAATGTCGTTTCCTTGAATTTTGGAAGACTTAAGCAGTTCAAAGTAGGGTAGTGCTAGTACAACTACACAATACTAGGCCGATGCTGGTATTATTAGTTTACTACTGACTTCTGCCACTGGTGGTTGTCAGCACTGGCAATACCTTCATGCCCAGTACATATAATAGTACTTGAAAATTAAATAAGCTTATATTAAAAAAGGTGCTGCCTTGGTCGGCTCTGGTTAGTACTAAGTAGTTTTACCCTTGTGTGATTTTGTCCGGTGTACCTAGATACATAGGCCCACCTGCTAATTCTGGATCAAGTCACTGTAGGCTACAGTACAGGTTGGTTGAGTCAGTGACGAGTGAACATTGGTTCTCTACTTTGTCCAAAGGATAAGGCAAAGGATATGTCTGCACTGAATTTTCGTAACACATTTTGGTAGTATTCTTTTGTGTGTGAATTCATATTGCAGTTAAATTTTTTTGGTTTTGGTTGTGCATGTGCCTATTTCACTTTGTTTCGTAGTTCTTCACCCTTTACTGCTGTATGTTTGTGTCATTTTCAGAGAGAAAATGCATAAATTACAAGTTCCACTACAATGTGTTATGTAATATGGGCTTGTTGCAAGTAATCTCTGCCTGTTGCATTTAAAAGCAATGTGAAGTCATTCGTCATGTGACTTTATATATTGTCTCCTATTATCCAACGTTCTGTTAACATTTATTTTTGTTTTCTTTCATTTTC
>KN884843.1:23938-41714 GCA_000934455.1 Apostichopus parvimensis | reverse complement strand
GGGGGGGGGGGGGGGGGGGGGGGGGGTTGGGAGGACAAGCAAAAATGAATGCAAATTTAATTTACATGGTGGCCATTGATGTTTGTCAAAGTACTAGCGAGAGCAGCTGTTTTCATTTTCAGACTAATTTGTCATGTTTAATAATTCAAAGAAGCACTAATTGCCTGCATCGAGAGTGCAAACAATAGATACTATGAAGATAACTAATTGAAACCTGTTAAAGATACGTTGTGTGATCTCAAAGGTACAAGCAAGGTTATATCGTCAACCTTTGTTAAAGACAGTAATTCGACTTCCTGTTGTCACTTCTGTGAGCTGACATCCTAATTTATTACTTACTGTCCAAACAATGATTAGTTCTTTATTAATCACATGAAAGAAGACAAAGAAAGAGCTTTCACATACTACCTACATATTAAGCAAGTTGGCCCTACTCACATCAAGTCTACAGTACAGAGGGACAAGGACTCATTGAGAAGAGTCACTAATTGTTATTACTAAGCATATATCTATGCATATTTATACAGGTCTGTTAATAAATCATCCATTATAACCACAGTTGAACTAATCATTGACATGACTCAAGCCCCCGACTCATGTGACAATGCTATTCATTAAGTAGAGTATCATATGTACATACTTTAGTACAATGTAACAGGATGTAAATGTAAAGGAGGCCCATCGATGCCTTTACAATCCTGCTCTTCTTTATGGCCTTTGTGCTTCACAACAAAGCTGATCTGGGAGGGCAACTAAATTTTTATTACAGGATATGCCTTGTGTCTGTTCCAACAAAACAAGGCAACAAAACAAAGAGAAAAGTTGATGCTGAGCAGGAAAATGGATTTTAATGTCCAAATGCTGTACGAAAACGACATAAAGGCAGACTACTATAACACTGTTCATTCAGTGACGATCTTCAACTAGAGACTCAATATCTACAGTCTCATATACCGAACTGAAATGCATTTTATAGAATTAGGGACCTATCTGAAAGCAGAATCTAGGCTCTCTGGATAAAGATTAAATGCAAGGAGTACACCACTACATATTGTGAAACAATTGAAATGCTAAAATACACTGAGCAAGTATATAATTTCAAACAAGCATTTAATGAACAAATGTCACACTACTTGTCATTACCAGTACAGTACTTAACAACACTACCACAAAGTATTTTCAATTTAACAATAACATCTTACATTTCATTACAGGCTCTTCATGCACTGTAAGTAATTTTGCGTAACATTTGTGCTTCCTATTATCTAACAATTTATTTGATGCTCGGGAGAATGGTACAGTACGTACAGTAACTGCTATGTAGTCAGTGGAGTGTGCCTATGTAGTAATGTCATCCCTAATGAATGTCACCAGCCATCATCAAGATGTGACATTCTGCAGTACTGTATGTGTCAGCTCACTAAAGGATGTGTGCATACAGTAGATCTGCACATCAACTTACAGTTACACGGTTTCTCATGCCATCCTTTATATGATATCACTACCTGTCCTCTTCCTGACCTTAGATGAGGGAAGGAAGGATGGAGATGGAGATGGAGATGGGGCAGAATCTCCTCCTCCATCCCAAAAGTCTCTTCTCTAGTTACGCTATCTGATCAATGGCATCTACTGCACAATGTAATTCATACACAGAGAGTTGGTCCATGTACATTCAGTGCTAACACAGCATGTTTAATTCATGTTCATATTCATTGAAGAGTACTTGCAAGGTAAAACCACTTAAAGTAATGTTCAGTTATGGTGAAAGAAGGGAAAACCAGTCTTCAGTATTAATTTAACACCATTGCTGATCTTATTTTATGCAAAAAAAATTGCCAGACTGTAGTATTGTGCAACACTTACATCAGTTAGCCTCAACAATACATAGGGGCAACGGCGATTCGCACTCTGTTTTGTCAAAACAGCCCTCTGAAGAACATCTCGAGGCCACAAAAGAAATGGAACTGTCTGCAAAATTGCCCCCAGTATTATGTCACTAAGAAATATCATTAATTCCTGTTACAGTTTCAAACAAATCAGTAATTATTTGTTTGAACACAACATTTTGAGTCTCGAAAATGTTGATGTTTTCAATGCACCCCTTCCGCAAAATGTTCAACAGTGGGGTAATTCAGTCATTAGTGTGTGTCGTTAGCATGTGTTATGTGCTATTAGCATACATCCCATTGTAATTTCTAGTGATTCACACATGTTTGTCTAGCCTACAGCCGCTTTTGGAAATAACGACACACATGCAGGATAAGTTTCAGCAATTCCTGCCAATAATTATTGTTTTTAAACATTTATTGTGATGGCATACACTAGTGCTGATAGTCGTAATCGAGTAATCGCCAGTAGCCACGATTACAATTTGGAAGTTCGATTAATCGCGCTCAAAACCTAAGTGGCGATGACTCGATTACAAGCTAGCACTACACATAATCTGCCGTTGAAAAATAGCCTAACCTATCAAAAACAACACTAAAGCAGCTTGTCAGCAAATATTGCAAAAGTACAGGTTCTCACAACGTTACACTTAAACTGTGCTGTGCTAAAAATCAGCAAGCACCTGCTCTGTTAGATTCATGCGTCTAGTTGTCAGTAATACGATTGTTCTGCAGTACAACATTCAGTCCTAGCAATGTTGATTATTGTGCATAATCGCAAATTCCTATGTTATTAGTCTTTTACGATTGCCAAAAGTATTGTTCATTTCTTCAAACATGTTTGCAATTATTACTTCATTACTGGCCTGGCTCACATTTATCGCATGTCTGATCAATTGTGTCGTTGATCGAGTGTGTTGGGGGAATAGCCCCCATGAAATATATATTAGTTTTTACTCTGACTGCGTACTGTAACTAACTGCCAACTACCTCTAATATGCAATGCTACGGAAGAGACAATGCTGCAACTGAACTCTAGTGTGACTTAAAAATGAAGAACATTTTATAATCATTATCATCACGAAAATCTTTTCATCCCCGCAATAAATAATCTGTCTTCAGGTTCTTGTTGATGGCAGCAACATTGGATCTCAGGCCAAACGATGAAATTACACATAAAGTGTTGTACTACTTCTACATATATGTGTGTAGCTGATAGAGGCTTGTTGTCTAATTTCAAAGCAGAAACTAAAATGCAGGAAGAAACAACTCATAATACCATTTAAGCGAAACCTTACCTTTAGTGCTATACGCCTTGTAATAGAAAATGGAAGCTTCTTCAATAATGTATTTCCCATTGAATGATAGGTTAGTAACTCAATTTTTCAAAACATTTTCTCAGGCTACAAGTTCAACAAGCAGTTCAATATACCATAATTAACTAGCTATGTACAGAAATGAATGACTAGTTTTGTTATCCCAGAAATGATTGACTAGTTTTGTTATCGTTTCTCGTTTCCTGACTGTCATATTTACTTCCTTCATTGCCATATGTTACATGATGTATTAACTCTCTGGGAAATAAAAACAGCTAATGAGAGGCTAATTAATCAGTAATCTGTTGAAGTCAACACCATACTGTGCTTTTACTATCTGACAGTATAGCTAAAAGTAAGTGATGTGGTAGATCAAGACCATTCAACTTGCTAAACTATTCAATTCAATATGACCTATAACAAAGGAAAAGGAAGCACTTGAGAAGAACATTGAAAGAGCTTTCACATATATGACAGAAATTGTAACAGCTCTTTTAATGTGCTTTCATTCATAATTGCAGACCTGTGCATTAATAACACAAGGTTAAAAAAATGTCATAATCCTACAACTACAATTTTAATATCTATGATGCATATGGTAGTTTCATTTCTTTGTCAGTTATAGCTAAATACTGCATGGATCTGACCCATACCTTGAACATTGATAACCTGTCATGAAAGAGTTGTGGTTGAGGCAGTGGACTTATGATCTAAAGACGCATTTACAAGACAAAATCGTCCACGATTTCTTTAACAATTGCTCAACTATTGTCATGATTTTGACCAGATGGCAATAGCAACCAGTGACAACAATATATGGCTGAATTTGCGACTCAAGCAAGGACGTGAAGAAATGTCCGATAAAACGTGACCAAGATCACAGGATAACAATATAAGTTATATATTGACCATTCTCACAAACTTAAAAAAAGAACTGCGCGAAGATGGTCACTGAAGTGATTCATTGTATGGTTGCAATTATTTCAAATTCATTACTTTGAATGTTTGTTTCCCAGTGTGTGTCAGTGTAGGTGTGCGTGTGGGTGTGTAGACTGTTTTCAGTTCTCTGGGAATGAAATTTTGTTTATGTTCAAGTTGTATATAACTGTAAATATATTGTATTAGTCAGTATGGGGGTGAATTTCTTCTAATTGTGACATTTTGACAGTTAGCAAATCAAAACAGTCTGTATCAACACATCTGTCTCTCTCTCTCTCTCTGCCTGAACACTTTGTCATTATGAATGAGGATCTAAATTATATTGCTTTGAGAAATTTAATTTCTTTATTCTTTCTTTTGTTCCTGGTGTTCATGAGGCTGTGTATGTGACCTCTTTGAAGGCAATAATTTCAAAAGTTCATGGTGGTCTTAAATTAATTCAAAATCGGTATGTCTCTAAAAGTAAACCTCGAACAAATGTTCTCGTAAAGATGTAAGTGACCACCCCTATGCCTATTTGCTTGCTGGCGTACACTGGTTATCCCTTTGCCAGATTTCCTGAAGTATCTTTCACCTGTAGCAGATAATGAAATGTTGGATGCTGATTGGGTTAAAAAGATAACATGATTTAATGCTATTATGCAACATCAGTTACAATTGTTCATTAGGACATGTAACTCGAAGATTACTTATTGCCCCACTTTCTTCGTTATTTCTTTTTAGTGAGTTGGTTAAATTGCAATATTTTGATGCGGATATCCCGCAAGATGCCTTGTTTCTGGCACCTGTATCTCAAACCATAAACCATGTAGAATCAAATGCTTGTGGTGTTCCCTTGAACTCATTTTGAGCGATGACAGACTCAGACATATTAATGTCAAGCTCCTGACAGCCTTTTATGGAACCTGAATTTCCTGAAAATCCCTTGGTCAGGTCTAAATGAGTTCCATGTCAAGGTTTTAGATTCCTAATTAACTTGAGAGTTGTAACTTGAACAAAAAGTTGGCAAAATATGAAATATCCAAGAAAGATCAGTCAGGTTGTCACAATCTGTTGCTATGCATTTCAGTTTTCTGGTTCTCAAAAAATTGAAAGTCGTTAGCAATTTACAAAGAACATTTATTTTCAACGAAATTCCGATATGCCAGTTGCACTACTATCATTAATTTTGTGGAATAGGATGAAGCATTTAGATATCAAATTGTGCACATAAAAGACAAGATAGCCCACCCATACAGTTGACATAACAATAAATGTCAACAATAGATACAGACAATTAAAAAGGTAAGTCAAACAAACCACTGATGTCAGTTGACATAACAACATCCCCAACCCTCTCCTCGCTCCCTAGCCCCATCCCTACCCTCCATCCTCAAAGGAAGGATAATAGCTCTCAACCTGGCAGTTACAATCGCCTCTGGAAGTGAAGAATATGGATGTTCCAAAACTACTACCAGACCCTTACACCACACCTGAACTTTCCCACACCATACTCAGGTCACTAATACATCAGCTTCCTCTTTGCTATCCCTTTCAAAACTGTAAATATCATTTTCCATCAACAGGTCTTCATGAGTGAAAGGATATCTCAGAGAAGCCATGCCTGAAAGTTGTTTCCTAGAGTTATGATATCTATCACTCCATCTAACCCAACAGGAAATGTGTCTTAAGAAGTCTTTACTAGAACTCTTTAAACTGATGTTTGTTATAAATCATTGTGACATATCACACAGTTCTGCACAGTACCGATACTGCCTCTTAATGCGCAACATGTGTGGGAATGAGGAAATTAAGCATAGATGCATTGCATAGCAATACTGCCTTATCGCAAGAGTACAGGATGCTAAAGGTTTTCCTACATAGGACGATGTGCTAAAATAAGTGACCGTGCTCCAATTTATTCCAACGGAGCTAACGATGCATGTTACTGACCAGTAGGTGGACTTGTACTTGTACACCAGTGGGGGCACAAAATGCAGTGAAATTTTGTACCTAATCCACCGGCCACAACAATTAAAGATGTACTACCTTCTGTTAAAAAGAATTACAATATTACGATATGGATTACAAAAGAACAGAAACTATGCACGTTAATTAGGTTTTGGATACTGGGCCACAGAAAATTTGCCACATTTTGCTCACCTGTGTTGGACTCTACAACAGGATGTCTGTTTACAGTACATATGCACCTACTTACAGCATGGCGATATGTACAGTACAAATCAGAATATCATGCTCCTTTGGACCTTTCAGCTTTCAGTGGACATCTACACATGTGACCAAACAGGTTCACTAAGCATGACAATGCTCTGAATCTCATAATCTATGCTATAGCCTAATATCATTCTAGAACATTACTCACGAAGATAACTTCATATTATAAGCAACATACTGACAATTTCATAGCAAGGCCATGAAGGATTTTGAACCCTCAGAGATATTATCAAATACAAATACCATGAAGTATTAGTAGAATTGTTCTTCATTTAACAAACAACTGAAACTTTACATCTAAACCATGAAAGATGTTATCTAAGTTTGGAAATGGATTAATCAAACGAAGAAAAAATACATTGCAAACTACAGACCAATATATTTCCATAGGCTGCATAACAGGCATTTCAACTATTCATGAAAATGTACAGCTGTTTTTAGCAATACAAACACTGAACATGGCTAACTGTAATGACAGTCATAACATAACATCTACAGATAGCTTAGGAATGAAATGAGGCAGCCTACCAATATTTAAATATACTGTAAGTTACATTAGATACTTACATCCCACTCTGTTGATTTGTCTACCCCTAAAGCTTTCCAATTTGGTTTCCATTTATTGCTACTTCTCCAGCTAACCTTTCTAGTAAAGAAGGAAGATTTTTCTGATTTTTTCCTCACTTTCGGTGATTTCTTGGATGAATTCCTCCTGGCAAGAAATGGTGTTAGGACTGGGATACGAACAGGTCGTGGTGATATTGAAAACATGATTGTTCTTTTGTTTTTATCTGTTGAGAAGGAAGTGCAAAACCATCAAATTGTTAGTATGAAGTACACAAAATGGACTTCTTAAAACTGATTATAAACTCTGCTCTGACTGATCCATTGAAGACTTTTAAAACTGAAATGCAATTTGGGAATAATGCATGAAAGTAAACCTTACCTATCATAGGATCATTAGGTAATTAATACAACCACAACAGTCTAAACTATTGATTTAGGGAGACATCTGATCATGGGCACTAACAGTGTCATACTGACTGCACCTTGTTACGTACAGTAGGTGTACTGTAACTTCAGGGATGCAGCAACGATTTGAATTCCTTGCTTGTTGTTACGATACTGATCCCCTTGTAGCCTGATTTAAAATATACTTGGCAATACCATGTACACTAAATTGTAAGTGCAGACTGTTGTTACAAAGAAGGTTGTTGTTTCATCAGCAGATTAAAGAAACAAAATAAATCAAACAAACAATTTATTGTGACTATAAATGGTATTATCTTAAACACTGAACATGAGATAAAAACAAAATTCACATACCCAATCAGTCTTAAACACAGCACAGTACGATGATATCATAAATGAGAAGATACAGCATAGAAATACCAAACATTGGAGCAAATGGAAACAAAATTAAATCTGCCCCAAATCAATAACAATGGTGAAATTATGAAAGTGCACATCACTTCTATATTTTCCATGACAACCAACATGTGTCCTACTGTAGTATTAATAGCTAACAATTATATCTGTCTTTTCTATCTTGAGTTCACAGGTCTACATTATGTATTCTGTTGTCAAAGTTGTTTTCAAATTCAACAGCAGCTTATTGGTGGAAAACAAAAATTGGGACACTGTTTTGCAATATTTCTCATTATGCACAGCAGACTGAACACAAGCAATCAGAAATGCGGGTAATGAGTGCAATGACGTGGAGCTTGTGTATTCACTACACTGTACATGGAACAGAGCTACTGTGTTGGAGTAATCAGCAGCCTGTAACCAGGGAGTTGTTATGACATTCCCTGCTATAACACACTGCTAGCAGTAGTACATATGGTACAGTCTATACAGTAATTGCATATGAAAGGAGGCATGGACTCTTCGACTTCTTGTTATATCTGAAATGTTGACAGCTGTTCCATATGCACTGAACTGAATTTGACTTGCACTGTAGGCAAAAGTACTGTAGAGTCCTACCAAAGAGCAAAGAGGTACGGTACTACAGAACATGGAAATTTACACTGAACATTACAGGAGAATGGATAGAGATGAGAAAAGGATTTGAGAGTAGCTTATTATGATGAACAATAACATCGTTAATTGACGTAATGTTTATAGTAAAGTAGCTGTATCGTTGGGTTTTACCACTGATGTGATACTACTCTAGAGCACTTGACACTAGATTTTTCTTTCCAACCAATCAGCTCACAATCAGCCTAATCACTGGATGACAATAACAGTATTTGCTTCAAGTTTATAATGCAAGTCAAACTACCTGTAAAAAAATCTGACATGCAAATCTGACATGACAAGTGTCTTCTAGGTACTGTAAAATGCAGAGGTTGCTGCTGCTTGGAAAGAAACACTTTCTTGAGGAATTGACATAGATCTATTTAAGCATGAATGCAACAAACCAAAGAAAATTAGTGGTTCTTTGTCTTGTTTAAGAACATAATGTAAAACATAAGATTTTCCAATATTTCAAATGTTGACTGCAAAGTTCATGTACCAATGTTGGCATACAGGTTAAGAAGGAAGTTCATCTGGGCTTTATTTTAGAGCTATCATAGTTACAATATTTTCATACAGTACTTTGAATTTGCTGACCTTCCACAAAACACAAAAAGGTAATTGTGCTCACAGTGGTGGATCTACAAGCCAGCCGAACCAGGCAAGATATGCAAGCTTTACCTGATTTCAGATTTTGAACTTTAATGATGGCGAATGACCTTTGACCTCCAAAAAGAATTGGAACTTTGTACTCACTAAGTCACTAAGGTGGGCCCACATGCTAAAATTGTATGATGTTCATCCAAGTTTTATATGGAGTTATTGCAGTTATGGTTGGTGGGCAGCCTGTTGATTTTCAGTTGACTTCAATGATGTTTGACTTTCCTCAAAACAATAGGATAGTTTTATAAAGCACTACTTTTGGAGTTACCATGTTTAAAATGTTGTTATCTGATCTCTGGTGCAACTGGAATGACATTCGACCTCCATAAGAACAATAGGGCACCTGTACGTACTGAGCTGTAACATAGTGAAGTGTGAACCAAAACTAACGCTTTTGAATTGTTTACAAGGCAAGGAATAACACAAACAAACATACTGTACTTATGAGCATGCACACAGTGCCACTGTGCCACACACACACCCAAACCTGCCATCACCATATCATATATTCACTTTGGTTTCAGCAAAATATGGAAAAAATATAATTTGAGCTTCTAGCATTTCTGGTGGAAATCTTTGGCATGTTTTCCAACCAGCCTGCTTGGTTTACAGTTTACGCAGGCTGAAAGTTGAATTCTGCTGTACAACTATGCAGCCGTAAAGGGTGCAACTACTTCTATGTACGTCACAATAGGCTGTCTCCATCAGGATAATGAGATAACAACGTACTATAAAAGTGCTACGAAATAGTTACGTATTTTAATTGTTGGATATTTGTGTCTAATTCAGAATATCCATTGAACTATCCAGCTCTGGCATTCTTTTCTTCAGTATCACATAGGGATACTACACGCATTGTAGGTTCAATGAATAAAAGATGGCGGCTTTTGAAAGTTAAAAGTATGATGAAAGAAAACACAAAATTACTGTGTACAAGCTCCACACCAGGGTGAACAGTGTGTGTACAGTACCTATCTTGTATCTATAGGAAGGAATTCATCCTTCTATGACAATTTGAAAGAACTACTTTTTTTTGGTGAATCCTTGATTGTCCCAGTCTCAGGCAAGATTTATTAATTTGAGCCACTCTTGTACTTCAAAGGTGATCAAAACAGTCATAGTGCTGTAAACAGCTTGAAAATATCCATGCTAATAAGTGGGAATATTTTGACACAGTACTGTAAATGCTTCATGTCTGAGGGAGGTGCTCTTCAGCATAGAGACTGACTACTAGACTTGGGGGAGGAACTAGGTACAAGTACTCCTAGTTTAGGTTAAGTAACCATGCACAATATTTTCCCCAAAAGCTTCCTCACTTCAAATGCATGAATTATTAAAGTAACATTTTGCCACAGTTTCTAAGGTCTCAGCGGAAGGTACATGGTAGTGTTTACACAGGTTCAAAAACCCGGAACCGGGTACCCTGGGGCCGTTACCTGTCGGGTATCCGGGTACTAGGGTTGGGCGATATTTGCTTTTTACCGTCACGATAAATTGTGCAAAAATTATCGCGATATTTCGATAATTACGATAATTTTTCCTCTAACAGAATTAGCGTAAATGTCGAGCTTTGAGTGGACGGAGAAAGAGAGATATATGGAGGGGACATTCAAAGAGAATATCTGAAAAACCTTACGATATTTTTCACAAATATTGATGCTTAGATAAGTGCTTCCTCACAATCAACGAGCCGCCCTGAAATTCGCTCCGCTTACGTAAAACTTCTATATATATATAACACGTGGAAAAACCCAAGTTTTTACACACATAATTCCCACTGACATTGGTCACAGAACATAAGTAGGTCATCGACATTCGAACTTGCCCAAGTTCATTGCACCATGGGAACGACACAACACATTGAACATGATGGTACATTTTCCCGCCACCTGGACGCCGAGTGTAAATTTTGGTGTAATATGCAAATTATTAATGGTACTGTGCTGTGCAGTTAAAACTTAACCTATTGCTGTTGTTGTGGTTGTTGACTGAGCTTCAAAATCCATTTTCAAAAAGTCTGTTTTCATGAAGGTTTTATAAAATCGACATATAGCTAGGGTAGGAAAATATTAACTTAACCACATTAACGAAAGTTGTTCTTTTATCCAAATCAAATACATGTTTCTTGTACTGAGATCTGAAAAAAAAACGGGTGGCCATTTTTCTTTTCATGCGCTAATACTAGTTTGGAATATGTGGCAACCTTTACAAAATAATTTTTAAGGATAATTTAGATTTCTTGTAATCCGAATAGAGACTCGGGAATCAGGAAAAAGGAGGCCCCTTGCGCGGATGAGAAACATGTTTTGTTTTTAACCAGCCCTGCTTCAAAGTTGTTGGGTGGAAGTTTTTTTTCTTTTCACTCTGTTGGAACCAACGGTAAATTATATAAAAAAGTTAACACAAGAAACGCTTAGTAATACTTCATTTCTTAAAAATGTTGCCAACTATTCAAAGTAAACTTATTCTCCGTGGAACATAACCTCTACAACTGAAAAAAAAGTCGGGAAAGAAACACTGAATGGAAACCCAATTAACGAAAAACAGTTAAGTTCTATGCCGGCAAACACATTACCTGCGTCCTCTTCACTGCTAGGTGAATATCACGTCTTAAACTACGATTTAAGAAACGGCTGTTTCAAACATCTCACTAAATCTTTCAGCGACTTTAATCCCTATTCATTGAGCACAATAGCATTTCCTGCGTATAATCTAGTACAGGGATTATACGAGGTGTCTACGCGGCGTCTACGCGGCAATTTGTTTGTCAACTAGTTTATACGCGATTGTACTTGTTTATACGTCTTTATACGATTCTGTGTGCGTACATATGTCCAGTTATACGTGAGCGGTACTGTAGCAAACATGTTGTAAAGGACGGGTTTGTTACGAAGTTCAAAAGTCAGTAAATGAAGTCGATCAACTTTATTTCTTTTCAACATTCTTAACCATGGAATGCTAGAATAACATTTACACATAAAACGGAGAAAGGATAACCGCACTTTTTTTCCACATTTGGTTTAAATTTCTTTCACAAGAAATTATCATCACTTGTTCAATCCTCAAAAAATATCGTCTTGATAAAAAATTATCGCGATAAATAATAATTTTCGATATATCGCCCAACCCTACCGGGTACCCTAAAAAAATTGTTTACCCTCGTGTATCGCGAGTTTCAAGAAATTACATATTGGATGCTATACTAAATGAATTATATTCTCCACTGACAATGTTTCATTGCAAAGCTTTTTCAGATTTTCATTCACTACATGTAGCAGGTGGAAGATTGATGGTTTGTCAAGCTTAGATTTTCATTGTGTAAAAGATCGCTTTGATTTTATAGTCTGTGTAGTGGAGTAGCAGTGACATTTTTGGCACACCATTTTGCAGCTATAAAAGACAAGAATAAATGATTGGGAAAATGTGCAAAGTTGTTAACCGAGAAGCCAAGCTACCTTGGTAGGAATTTATGATATGTTCTTTGCAACTGTTTGAGTCAAGACTAGCTGCATATTTAAAATGTTTTACGATGTTCATTGCTTTCTTTTGGATGAAAGAGATTAAATTTCATACTTCACATGCAAAGTACTTAATAAAATTTTTCCAGGTGCAGCCATTACGTAGCACCATGTATCAGCCTAACCTTAGTTTAAACGAAGTATTGGTGTTGTAGTTTCTTTACTTCACTAAAAGTATGGAGGCTCAAAGCCATAAAAGTGAAGAGTGAATTTAGATTTTGGCTAGTATATTTTTGGTCAATTTGTTGGGGCCTTGTAAGTAGTAATCTCCACCTTGGACACAATACCAATCAGTTAGTTCGAACAAAGTAGTGACATATCATGTCATACGACACATTCCACATAAGGAAAGGGATGATTGTTTAATTATATGTACGAACTACGTGACTTTCATTTGTGTAGCTATAATTATATGAATGAAAGAAGTTGCCTTTGCGTTGTGCGTTTCGCAAGAATATCAATCATTGGCAGCCCTATGAATGCCAAAGAGGCTGTGTATGATATAATGAAAGTTAGTACTTCAAGGTGTATGATTGATAGGTTGTTTGTTTTCAAAAGAATGACGAAGCAATCTTCATTACTGAAATTTGGATTTACTAATACAGCATGCCAAATGAAGTTCCACCAAAAGGAAAGGCAGTGACAAACAGCGATCATGACAATCATACAGTACATGTACAAAAACAAAAGTAGATTACAACAATTGCTATGAATGGTTTTCTGTTAAGAAATCCTGCAATTGTTAATATTTCATAAAACAAGAATACAAATAAACATTTATCCATATAAGCTTTCATCGCTATGCTTTCCTGAATTTTCTTTATTGCAACCTAGCTTTTAAGTCATTGTAGTCCTTGTGACAACATATTTCAGTTAAAAGTTTTCCAACTCATTCATATATGGCCAAAACCAGGAGTGGAAGCTTCACTCAATCCACAATGCATTTATGTAATGCGATAAAAACAAGATCAATACGAAACTTGTTGGGTTGGCTTACTTTGTACTTGGGTAGTGATTTGCTCAAATTAAGAACATACTAATATAGGAAAAAGTAAATGAGAACAAAATTAGGTAAAAGTTATGAGTAAGCTTACTAGCTGCTAAATCTCTTGATGTTGAGGTATAGATACTCAAAATTTCTTTGGGGCCTCAAATTAAATAACTAAATAACCTAATGTATTATTCCCAATAGAAACTTTCAAATGAATTTTAATGGTTTGAAGATACTTTTTGTTTTCCTGGCTACAAAGTAAAAAAATTAAATTTGATTTTGTTGCCAGCAAAGTGTGCGATTTGTGGCATGGTTCATTCTATACAAAAGATGTCAATTCTGGGGTTTTTAAATGTCTTGTTTTGTGTTCGTGATCATCACTTAAAATAACACTACATTATCTGGGGTGGGTTGGAAAATGATATTGTGAGAACAAATTATTTATTGCAGATACAGTACACTTCATTATACAGCAACAACAATACCTAACACCCATACAGACATTGACAATACTTACTGATATCACAATACCTGAAGGTCTGCCTAACAAACCACACTGAAAATATATTCAATTCTTAAAACTCAGAATGGCATTGATTTGTGGCAATGTCTCAGCAGTGTCAATCCGTCAACCTAAAAACTTTAGTTTCCTCCCCTAAATCATAGGGGAGGAAAGTAACTTTTTTAGGGGAGGAAACTAATGTTTTCAAGGGATGAAAGAGAAAAGGCACAATAGCTACACTATGTGGAAAGAGTTAATTTAAGTATTGAAGCAACTGTAGTGTTATGATTAGGAGGTTTTAGTAAAAGAATGTAACATATTTCAAGGGACTCAGAGGCTATGTGGGAAGAGATATTTGTAGTCATTGAAGACACTGTGGTAATGTAGTAATGACTTAGGGAGGAAAGTAACATATTTAGGGGAGAAACCAAGGAATGCATATAGGCTAGGCTATGTGGAAAGAGTAAAAGCTGGTATTTTTCCTATTTTCCTTCATACTAACAGTAAAACTAACACAACTTTCTTAAGCTTACTCTTCAATGAAAATTTGCCATCAGATCACAAACCAGAACAACAGTCTCCTCCCTTGAAAAAAGTATGTTAGTTTCCTTAACGAAAACCTTAACATTACAATCTCCCTTATTTTTTTGCTAACAGTCTTATACTTCTACTAGGCTACATCAATTCTTTCCACATAGCCTAGCCAATATGCCTCCCTTGAAAAATGGTAGTCTCCTCCCTTGGAACTTACGTTGCTTTCCTCCCCTATGATTTAGGGGAGGAAATTTAAGTGTTTAGGGGAGGAAACTAACGTTTTTCAGGAGAGGAAACAAACGGGTCCGGAAACTAATGCCCCCCCACTGTAGCCTAGTCTACTCCAGTCCTACTTAGGGCCTAGTCTGTGCTGTTGTAACTAGACTATACTAGTTACTGCTAGTTAATACCTGTACCGTTGCATGTACTGCGTTTCATGTAACTTTGGCCTAGGCCTAGGTAGCTTGCTAGTACTAAACAGTAACAGTGGCAGAATATTTTTGAGCAAAAAAATGACCAAAATAATGTAGGCTTCGTAAGAAAAAGTCTCCAGAATGTAACTGCTTAAAAGTTAACTTACCAAATGTGGCATCAAAATTCTAAAAAATAATTTACTCCAATCAAAAACTGTTATTTATTTACTACGGAAATATTAAAGCTTCCGTTCATTCCTGGAACACGGTATCACCATTTCAACTACATTAATTACTATAGTCAGTACCGTTACATGCTGATCCCTCTCATCCGTTTAGAGTGGGAATATTACCACTGCGCCTGCGTGCTTTTTAATCATATTTTCCGAACGATCAGCTGCGATTTTATTTGACACTCATCTATGGACGGCCATCGTGGTAAAAAAATGAATGTGTGAAAACTTACTGGGAAACAACTGTACGGTAACTATAACTATAATGTTCAATGGCTTAAGTACAATATCAACAACAAAAGGCAGAATTTCTTAACACATTCTGATAACTGATACTTGGCATATATCTGGGAACACATGTTCAACTATATCGTACAGACATGGGCAAAAAATTAAATAATTTTGAGAAAGCAAACACAGAAGAAAAGATTCGAACACATGAGCTCAGGACATCATATTCGTTTCTAGACATGCTATTCGTTCTTTAAATAAGTTGTTATAAAAAACAAATCACACGATCGCACTTGAACTTAATGTGTAACGCGGAGCAATCAAGTTTCATATCAACTTCTTTCAAATGGAGAGTCGCATTTTCTCTATCACCATCTGCGCTGTCAAGTTTCAATACCAAGTTGTGTAGGTGTATGTTTTCCGTTGACAATTTATGTATATTTACATATAAACGACTTTCATTGGTCATGTCGGACTGGCTTAATGCGTGTACATATTACACACACTAAGCCTCGCGCAAACAAATAACATACCGTATAGCTTGCGTGCAACGCATGCGGTCATATAACATAACAGGTTAAAGGGCCAAGAAGTGCACATGCCCCATGGAAAGCCCATTTGGCCACGAGTAAATTGCTATACAGTAAGAATACACGGCGTCTCCAAATTGCATGGATTGTCACAGAGGGCTGGTTAGAAATATTAGAGTAAATAAACAGTGTGAGAAGCAAGTTCATTCTGGAAATTTGTAGATCGAAATACAATAAGATATAAATAAGAATATATGTACAAATCCAAATGATATTTCCAATGTAATTTACTTACATCCTTAATTAACATTTCATATATGTACTATACGTACACGTGTATGCAGTGACTGTTTACCCAAGAAATTGTATAGCGCCGCGCTTCGGGCTTCTTAGATTCTCTATATAGAGGAACTAAACGCTATCTCTGCTGAGAGCCGTATTCTTCACGTTGTTGTGTTAACGAATCCTATACTATCAACCGTTGCTGGCCTATCAACATAAAATTGCTCACAGGCCTAGCCAGGTTTGTTCAAGTTGTCCCATAATCATAAACGTGACGAAAGTCGAACGTTCGGCTTTTAAGGCCTAGCTATGCTGAAACTGGTGGAAGGGACTACACAAATTGAGAACAACAGCCGATCCGGACAAAAGGTTGTGAACTCAGTGCCAAACTAAGACCGTCTTACACAATTATTTTGCATTGAGATTGGTCATAGTAAAAAATATAACTAGACGAACTGTTAAGTTTCATAAACGATGTACGGTTAAACAGTTTTACAGTATACTGTATGTACAGTTTTACACTAAAATAAGTATGTAATTTTATTCTACTGTGGTAAATTTTCCATATTTACCCTAATTTAACCATAGTTTACTGCCGTAAGATTAGGGTCATTTTTTTTGCTGGGAGCATATATGTTTTTCTCATATCCTATGTAGGGTGATAACTTATTGTATTCATGTACTTCATAACTGTTGGACGAAACTTTCTTGCCATTCCTGGACTTGCCTTTTACTTAAATATTCCGTCCAACTACTTTATCGAAAGGCTTTCATATAGTGTTTAAAAAGTTGTTTATGAAGTGGTTGTGCCATGATTGGCCACTATGTTTCGTTGTCTTGTTACTCTTTTCTGACAGTTTTACTTCTCAAAGTGGTATGTATTATGAACGAGAAATAAATATAGAGACCAAAAAAAAAAGGGTGTTGTCATTCAGAGAAAAGAAAGTTCTCTGACCAAAAATCCCTCAAAGCTGACCTCATCGTGGTGTCAAGAGTGGCAACCACTGTCTTTTCAGTGGGCGAACTAGAGCTTATGTCTGGGCATTTTTATGCAGACCTGCATTAAGGGGCAAACATTCCTCACAAAATCGCCTCTCAGGTGTCATATATAATTGCCTGTTGTGTGATGCTGACGAGCTAAGGTCAGCTTTCAACCATTCACCCCACCCCTGCAAAGAAAATCCTGCGTATGTTCGCTGTTCTGCATACCATCACTGATTTTTTCCCCTACTATTTGATACGTATAATGACCCAGTTGTGCATACTTTCCCGGAGGCCATTTTTTTTTCTCCCAACGAGGTAAATGCCATCATTTGCATACCTCGCTTCTCATTGGCTGGGTCTTGCACTTTTGATGCTGAATTATTCAAATTGGGAAGTTCTTGCTTACGCCATGTATGTATGTACATGTTCATACAAGTGCACGCAGTGCATAGTGATTCGCATAAACGTACTGTATGAACTGGCGACTGTCTTAAAGGCATTGAAGACTCCCCCCCCCCCCC
>KN884841.1:57620-70772 GCA_000934455.1 Apostichopus parvimensis | reverse complement strand
CTGTCATCACACGTCATGACAAATTTTTCGTTTTGAACATCCATGGCAAGCGACAGACCATTAGCATCGATAGGTTAAAGCCAGCGTATCTCGATGACAACTTCGCCAAGGTTGGACAACCCACCTCTACTCAAAGCGACAAGCCAGTGAAAGTTCCACGCACTCTCCCAGCTACGCCTGTTCCAGACACACAACCGGATACTGTTCGGGTCACACGCTCTGGTAGACACGTTCATTGGCCGCGCCGTTTTGTTCAAATCATCGGCATGGACTGAATCGCAGTATATGTTTGATTATTTTTCCCAATGTTTGAACATTTTTATCTCTTGCTTTCATCCTTTCGCAATCTAGGGGGAGCTAGTTGTAGTGACTATGATATTTAGCCCTTATGGCCTTCCATGCAAACTTTGTTATATTTTTATTGTGACGGGTTTCCCAGTCTGGGACCTGTATGAAAGGAAAAAGGCCATGTGTTTTCAGTGCACACTATTGGAACCGCGAAGCAACCTACCAGTATAGTATTTACAGCAACTCGCGTTTACCTCCAATCCAGCCAAAGTTAATCTCCTTCCGCGAGCAATTATTTTCATATACCTATAGCCTATAAGCAATCTATTTTATAAGTGACACCATCATACAGTCGCTCGGAAGTAAATCTCCAACGCGTATTTATATTGTTCCAGTTCCATTCCGCCATCTAGCTAGTCTTTCGCGTAGGTAGCCTACCGGTATACCGACTCTACGGTTGGCGCTGAGACTAGCGCTAACGAACGGTCGAGTATAGCCTAACGCGCTATTACATCGTCGCTAGCTGGATATTCACCAACGCGGGATATTCCTAAGGATTTACGCGAGTGTTTATTGTTTTACCACTACTAAATATATCACCAGAAGCCACGAAGAACGCATTAGGGGTAAGTCATAACCTCTACCCTTAATTATTATAGACATTATAGGTCCAGCAGGCTTAGATATAATGAAAGGACGGGTCTGGTTGTTATTTGAAACCAAGAAACTATATTATATTCTTTTTAATGGTAATGATTGGAATGATCTTGGTCATTTATATATATTGTTGTGGTCCACAACAAGTAAGGTGTACGTTGCAACGGTTAGAGCGCCCTCAAAATTATCTCTCATAATAGGCATAGTATGCGTGTAGCATAGCTACTAATTTGTTACTTTGTTTGTACTAAGTCTGTGAATGCAGCGGGCGGCTGACCGGTTGGGAGAGTGATGTTTTCCTTCAAATGTGGAGGTCAGGAAGGTCATCAAACTTGCTGACGATTTGGAGGTCAGACCTGTCGATTAAAAACAACGGCAAATCTGTCGGGAGTATGGCAAGCCGTTTTAACATTTACCTCTCTATTCTACTTAAGTAGAATTAATTCCACTTAAGTAGAATACAATTAAGCTTAAATGAAATGAATTGCACTTAAGTAGAATTGCATTTTACTTAAGCTTAATTGTATTCCACTTAAGTGGAATTCATATTAGCTTAAGTTCAAACGGTTTTTGTCTACATTGTATTTTACTTAAGTAAAATTCAATTTAGCTTAAGCTTAATTGAATTAAGCTTTAGTAAAATACAATTCTACTTAAGTAAAATACAATTCTTCTGAAGAAAAATTCAATTCTACTTAAGTAAAATGCTATTCTACTTAAGCAAAATGGCTTTTCAATTTCACTTAAGCTAAATTGCATTTTACTTAAGTGAAATAGAATTACGCTTAAGTGAAATGTGATTGGTCAATCTATTTCACTTAAGTAAAATACAATTTAGCTTAGTGAAATAGAATTACACTTAAGTGAAATGTGATTGGTCACTCAGTATGCTACTCATTGCATCACTGTACTTGCCGCGAAGTCCGACTTTGTATACTATTATAGGTACCGCACCACGTGTTCATCCGCTCAAACGGTTAACCATTGTCAGAAAAGAGGTAAAAGTACCTAACGTAAAGCTTGTTTAAGCATGTTATCATTTACTGTCCTCGTTTGTTCTGCCTTTATATGAAAGAGCATAATTTTAAGTACAAATGGTGTGAAAAATGTTGATAGTACTCCAAACGAGCATATGGAAGGGTTCAGTGTGATAAATTTGCTCCTCTTCTAGCTCAGAATCTAAACGGTCATGATATGGAAGTTTGCAAGTGCCATGATAGGCCAAGATCACAGCTATCATGTGGTGGGTAGGATATACCAGATGAAAACTTCTATCTATGCTTTGGCAGGTCTTGAAAGTGACGAGTTTAGTGTGTAAGTTAATGGAACAATTAATTGTGATGCGAGACCTATAGAGTTACGTTCAAGACGTACTAGTTACGTAACTATTTGCGGCCATTCCCCCATACTGCGATACTTATTCAGCTTTCGTTGTGTATGTACGAACATAACACCATACTTACCCTTAGCAAATGAAGCAAAGCTATGTTTATCACTGATTCTGAACGTTAGACATTTGGTAAATGCAGCCAGCCAATAAATCGTTGCAAAATGTTGCTGATGCAGTTGGAAAAGCACCTTTGAGGGCAAGGGAAAGACTACAACACGACATACCACCAAGCAGTGGTACTAGTAGTAGTAGTACCACAAGGCATGGTACCATGTAAACATTGCCACCAGACCAACCACTTATCCGCACGAGGTGAATGTTATAACGGCTTGCCATACGACCGATCCTTCAATTCCACTTATGCTAAATTGTATTTTACTTAAGTAGAATTGAATTTTTCTTAAGTAAAATGCAATTGTATTCTACTTAAGTAAAATACAATTCTCCTTAAGTAGAATACAATTTAGCTTAAGTTAAATTCAATTTCACTTAAGCTTAATTGTATTCTACCTAAGTAAAATACAATTTTACTTAAGTAAAATTCATTTAGCTTAAGTGAAAAAGAATGACATTTTTACTTTAGCTAAATTCAATTTTACTTAAGTAGAATTGCATTTTACTTAAGTAGAATACAATTAAGCTTATATAAGTGAAATTGAATTTAACTTAAGCTTAAAAGAAAGTGGTAATTTTACTTAAGTGGAATACAATTAAACTTAAGTAAAATACAATTCTACTTAAGTGCAATTAATTTCACTTAAGCTTAATTGTATTCTACTTAAGTGCATTTAATTTCACTTAAGCTTAATTGTATTCTACTTAAGTGGAATTGGTTCTACTTAAGTAGAATAACGAGGTAAATGTTAAAACGGCTTGCCATACGGGAGCTGCCCTTGAAGGGACAAAATCGGGCAGAGGGTCATTTTTGGCTAATTGTCTAACTATTCCCTACATCGGCCAAAATTGGCCAATTGTTTAACTGTTTCCTATATCGGCCAAACTTGGCCAATTGTTTAACTATTTCATTGTCTGACGGTAGTATCGAAAATGTATAAAAGGGGGTTAAATTCTACTTAGAGAGACACTCTACCTTTTGGCTCGAGGTTCACAGACTTGAATAGCTAGAGTCAATCTGATAGGTACGAAGACCTAGATAGGACATAGTAAAAAAAAAAATTATTACGTACGTACGTAATATTTATTACGTACGTACGTGATAATTTTACGTTCTTTACCGAAGATAGTAAGAAGTGGCGGTACGTATATACTGTAACACATTTGTCTACATGCAAGAAGTCAAGCTTATGCTATAGACTAGTTAACTCAAAAATGCCGGAGACAGACAAGGAACGTTCGTTCGACTAACAGTAACACAACAGGTAAGCCTGTACTTAAGCCGCCACAAGTTTGTGCTGGAACTCATTCCCGGATCATAAGTCCTAGGCTCAATTAATGCATAAATAGGTCTGGCGTAAGTTAGACCTAGGCCTCACGTTAAGCTTGTGTTCATTGAATCTCACGTGGATAGGTCATGGGCTAGGCCAGTGATAAGGCCTGTGTAGTGTCTATTGTCGCTGTCGATCCAAGATGATGTTACGGCAACTCCCTGGTCGATCACTTAAACTTTGGAATTGTATGTTGATAATCATATTGTGTAGCCCTCCTGTATCAACAGCTAGCCCATTTATTATAATAACTACCACGTCAAATTCAATTCAATTAAGGTTAGTTGCTAATCTCAAATCACTACATGGTATCAGCTAGTATTAGTATAAGGTTAGCCTACTTTACACACAAACCTAACCTAACAGGTTACTAAACGTCAAAGGAGCCTAGAGTTAAAAACCACATAAAATGCCCTGTGGAAAACAAACCCAAACAGAAATAAGACTGACCAACTCAGAGAATTATTCCAAGATTAAATTAGGGATAGGTTTTCAAAAAGCATGGCACAAACTATTAGACTCAAGAAAGCGATTAATCTTCTTTTCATTCTAGTTCGTTAACACACCATTTAATACTTTAATTGTTTCATTCCTTTCCTAGATTGGTACAAACTGGAAGAGGTGAAAATGAGAAATTGAGAGAGGCTACCAAGTAACACAGCTTTGCAATAGTAGAAGGATGTCTTTGGCTTGGATGATGCACATCAAGAATGTGATTGTAGCTGTTTTTATGAGAAACAATTTGATGTTTTGCATTTCAATTCATCTCTCTGTCCACAATTGATAATACCTGTTGGTACAACTTCAATGAAACTTGCATAGAGATGGCCTGTGATGAAGAGACATATGGAAGTGCTCAGGAATTTTATGTCAAAGATCATTTAGGGGTCGGTTTAGTTAATTGTTTGGAAACGCTTCTTCCTGAGTCCACGGACGGACATGTGGATGTATGCAAAACGTGATCATAATTATGGTCATTCGGGGTCGGAGTATCAGAAATTTCATGTTCAAGGACACTTTGGTCTATTCTTTAACTACTTAACTGTTAGCTCAAAATCTTTTCAATTTAATCTTTCTTGTGATTATAATAAGCTTAACTTACCACTTTCTATTGGAGTTAAAATAATTTGCACAAGTATGTGAGGTCCAAGGATGAGCTTATTACTAAAACATTAATGGTATCGTTGGAAGCCTAATTATTGTCTTGCAGATGTTCGGTTTGCCTGTGCAAAGTGGTAAAATATAATTGTAATTAAATTAAAAATATGAATTAATTACCAATAAGTAAATAATTAAATTAAAAAATTCAATTTGGTATTAGGTCATCCTTATCAACAACAATGTGAACAAAGATCTTCTAAGACCTTCCTATCTAGTTTAATGGTAGTCAGTAAAGGCCCCAAATTATAGCACGCTATAATGGCAAGAAGTTTTCAAAAAGTACCTTCCAATTGTTCTGAGACAATTTTTAAGGAACACACAAGATTACTGAATGGGAAAATTTCCTCAAAGGTTGTAATTAAAACAGTTTAAGAATTCTGACCAAAGGTGACAACATTTGAATATCTAGCATATTTGAGGCTAATACAGCATACCTTTAAAGAAAAGAAGCTACTGACACAGGGCTGAATTTTGTCGTGACAAAGGTTATTGGGAGAGAGGCTTTGATCAATTATTTCAAGAGACAGGTATAGGGTCCATTTCTTGTTCTGTACTGAAAACTGATCAAGTGATTTTCAAGTTGTATTCTTGTGCAAAAGTGCTGATCAAGGTCTTGGTATCCCTGTTTCATTTCACAGTTGATGTCGAGCAATCAGAGCTTCAGCATGTGAAGATGGTTGTGCTGTAAATATGTCCTCAAAATTTTGATTTCAGTATTGCATTTCTTATATTAATTCATTGTATTAATATTTGAGGAATTAATTAAACTAAATTGCGAAAGTTCACTTAGTACTCAAAATTCAAAAGTAGTGGAGATGCAAATAAAGTTAGCTATCAGTAACATTGATGATGTTGTTTTATCATTTATGTTTTGCTTTTTCTCAATTTGAATGCATTGCAACTTAAATGGAGAATAAGGTGGCATATTAACAAGGAAAGGGGTGATTTAACCAGGAATGAGGTGGAAAATCATTTTAATATTAACCAGGATAATGGTGACATCAACCAGGAAATGTTGTTTAATTTAACCAGAAAGGAGTGGAACATTCTGTGATATTAACCAGGATAGTATAAGCATCAACCAGGAAATGTTGGTTAATATCACCAGGAATGAGGTGAATACCCATTGATATTAACCAGGACAGTGTCAAAATTTCACCACGAAATTTAACCAGGCTTTCCTGGTTATATCTACCAGGATTTTGTTAAAACCTCATTTACCAGGCAACTTGTTGAAAACAACCAGGATATATGGTAGCATATAAACGCAATTCCTGGTGAAAATTTCACCAGGAACTAGTGAAATTTCACCAGGTTGTTTTTAGAGTGTAGGCCTATACGTAGGTCTACATTCGTTTTAATTATTAAATACGTACGTGATAATCACTACATAAGTACGTAGTAATTATTACGTACGTACGTAATAATATCACGTACGTACGTGATATTATTACGTACGTACGTAATTTTTTTTTAACCATGTCCTCTCTAGGTCTTCGTAGATAGGCAATATTTGCAAGTAGTAGTACACTGAAAATCAATAAGAGTTACCGTAGTCTGATTAGGCATTTGTACTGGCACTGACAGGCAGTGTAGGAGGCATTGCTTCTGTATCAACCAAGTTACTGAACATTATATTCTTATGTTATCACACAATTTTCTTCCATATACGATTCGTTGAGAATAAATTTAGCAACACCGTTCGACAACTCTTCCGACATTTTCTTTTCTTATCGCCTTCTCCGGAACGCGACAATATGCAGGGAAGAGAAGCTATTATCATTAATTACATTGCAAGTGTTCCGATCTAATACTCTTTCTTCTTTTTCGATTTTTTTAGAGGGGAGGGAGGGGACGTTTGGTGATCATTGTATTCGTGTTAAATGATAATAAACTAGAAAATAGAAAGAAACTCTGTAGTAGTATGTACAGCTCTACTAACCCGCTTTGTTGTTCTGTTGTACGGATACCATGGTAACCAAAACATATGCAATCACTTGATAAAATACGAATATAAGACACACATTTGAATTATTTCCTTCATGTTTTGAACAGACACAAACAAACATACATTAGACGATTTTGAAAAAGGCCGGATCCGGGGGGGGGGGGGTTGGAGTGGATTTGTTCCAACTACGGTATAGTCGGTAACTGGTAATCTGATTTAAATATTCATAACTTGTCATCGGCTAATTGTTTATTGTATCTTGATAATTATCTTCAATTGTTAAGGATATTATATTGCCACACCTGGACCTTCCAGCCTCATTCATTGCTTATCATAAGTGTTTAGGATTTGGTGGAGAGTTCAGGGCGCCAACAAATACAAGAACAACTCACGTAAACTGTTGTATCACGTATCATGTTCATTTAATGTCGCGGCAAATGTTCTTCATGGCACATACAACAGTCGTAAGAACAGTCCGTTTAGCCGACCCTTTAGCTTACTGTAGCTGCCTTGCATATTTGTCTTTGTAGCAAGCTCCCTGGTTTTCACTGGTTATAGTAATATTTTCGTTTTCTCTGGTGTTAGGAGAAGTTGGTCTTCCATTAACTAAAGCTGCCTATTACGTCATAGGTTGTAAATTGACCCAACCGTGAAATATTTGCAGAATAATTGGATACCCTGCAACTAACTAAGATATCTAGATATGATGTCACAATCACGTAACTGCTCCTAATTAGTGAATTATTTGTCGTTGATTCAGATTTAGACAATTTGTGTCCCACACATTTAGTGTCATGGATATTTGTTTGTTAAAAATCTTACTTTAATCTTCCCTGGGGGACTGAAGTAACATTATATTTTCAAGTCCTTCTCATTCTTTTCACAGTCAAGTTTACATACCAGCAGATGGTAGCAAAAACAGCACCAAGTACAGAAATTGTAAAAAGTCCACTTTTGCTAATATATTTTCTAAGTTCAATTTTACTCAATTATTACCTCAAATTGATCAATGTAAATGTTCCTGTATATAAGACATTTAATACCTGTAGTTTCTAGGTCAGAAATGAGGATGAACTATAGTAATGTCCGGATGGTGACCGATGCAATGCAGCGCGATGTAACTTAGTTCTTTGAATGGCTTTATAATCATATCACAAACTGGTTTCATTGCCTATCATTTGTGTTTATAGTGCATGTATAAACGAAATTGCTTGTGAACATCAGACTCACCGTTATCCAAAGTGCAAATGATGGACATTTTGGCGATTGATATATATGAAGGAAGAGGTGAAACGTTTATTGATAAAATGAAAGAAAAATGAAGACTATTTTTGTAAATTTTGAAAATATTATATTCGTGATTTGGAATAAACTGTAGAAAAAGATTTTGGAAATATATATTTGTAGTGGCACCAGATTTGCTCTGTGGAGTAATTCATTACCGATGTTTCGGTTGAGCTGTGTTTAAATCACTTCTCATGCACATTTACACAACAAGACCATAATACCAGTTAGAATGTGAGGGCAATTATACTACTGCTTCGTTCTGTTGTCTATAGATACTATGGTAACCGTAGAACTGGACACGTTATTTGTGACGCTGTATACGTACACATTGTTCAAAAGATCACCCACATGAATCTGAATGTTTTAAGATACTGAGTCACGGATATATAGATACTAAGCCTTTGTCGTATATTGCTTTCTGCATTTTGTTAAAAGCATCTTATATGTGCAGTAGACTCTCCTTTGGAGAAGCTGGATGATCCGTTTACAGCAATGGTTGGATGACAAGACTAACTTAACGAATGTAACATTAACATAGCTGGTTTCGTTTACAGTATCAACTTAATCGCCATCAAATAGTACTTAATAGTTTTCATCAGTTTGATGTATTATTATAACTTTGATAGATGCTTGAACTCATGTGAAATCTGGTTGCTTTTAAACCAGCATCGGAACTTAAATCAGACCTATTACATGTCATAACCTATGTACATACTAGCTTCACCTTCTTATACATGTAAGAATTGGGGCTGAAGTTTTTTCTATTCTCATCGCCTGCTGAGGCTAATTACAAGCGGTCAGATTCATAGTTCCTACTATACTATTGCTATACCGTTGTAAAAATAACATGTATTCTAAGAGCTTCCGTAAGAAATATTTAACTCGACTCTATTAAAAACGCCAGATATATTTTTCATTTCATTACCGTTATCACCAGTTTAAATATAAAATAATCAAACATGAGAACCAAAGACTACGAGCTACATAAATATGTACATCAATATGTACTTAAATAAAGAAAAGTAAAAGTTTAATAAATACTTGAAAACCGATGTCTCAAAAAAAAAAAGGTTCAAGTTACTCTGTTTGAATAAACTTCACAGCAAAGCAAAGAAAATTATTTCTGAATGGCTTTATTTCATTTTTCGGCAAGATATTAGGATTGTGTACATTTCTATTGGCTTTAACTAAAATACCCTTAGGTGCAGGATAGTGGGTGTTCCATGTGAATAGTTAATGTCTTCTCAATACAATAGGAATTGTCCAATCAAAACGCTTAAAGGAATAATGAGTTACCGGAAAATCTGTAAATGTTGCAGATCATAATTTTGAGGATTTTTAATCTGATTTTATCTTTTTGATACACCGTTATCGGTGAAAGAATTATCCCTCGCGACCAAAATAGTATAAGCAATGCTATAACTGAAACATCACCTTTGACGAGGGATTTGTCTTAAATACAGACTAAGCTGATTTACAGATACGACTGTCTGGTATAACAGACAACAAATAGTCATATAGTATATTGTTATAGGTATTCTATTGCACCCGCTATGGACTAAGACATGTTTGGTTACATGAATGAAATGTTACAGTACGAAAAGCTATATAGACTTCAAACTAGTCTTGGTGATTTTCTAACTCAAAAGTATAAAAATTGACATGAAATGGGCGCAATGCTACATGTTGTCAAGCGTATACTTGCTCACAGTTTACGTTATTATCTCCTGTAACGATATTACGAAATTTCATGACCATTTCATCATCCTAAGCTTTCTATTTTGTTCAACTTTCTGTTGCGGCTAGAAAACTACTTTTCATATTTTACTATAACTATCCCAACTCTCTTTCAACACCCTTTAATCTGATATGGAACCATATTCATGTGTTCCTAGATTAACCATATCCGTAGTTGTATTATATTATTTATTTAACATGAAACGAAACCTTATACAACCATAAATGTTTAGGTAAATGTGTGTGCATTAATGAAGTGTTAATTCATGTTATATCACACGTCGCACTCTAGACATTATTCCAATTCAGTAAACTTGAACCCAGTTAAAGACAATCGGTCATAAAAATATATGTATTGCTTAATTATCGTAATAGCATACTTTCTCTAGTTTGATTCGTTATTTTTAAGTTATATATCAAAGATTTAAAAAAAAATCCTTATAGATTCTAATGAGGGGGGAGGGGAGGGCTAGGTCCCCATACTGAAGTAACGATAATTATATTAAAATATACGATAACGAGGAGGTATTTGTCCAAGATGTATATATCGCACAATACAACGTAAACGTCAGAAACCCTTGTGACGAGGGTATGCTACAAATAAAATAAGGGGGGGGGGGGCATTAAACAACAATAAATGAAGTTTCCCTTCCACGCTCGTACTCCGGCAATTTCGTCCTATATCCTAATTATTGTTGTCCTTCTTTCTCTGTATGTAACCCCCCTCCCCCATGTGTCCTCCTTACACTGTTAAAACACTGGGCATTTTTTTCGTTGGGTAAACCCCGTTGCTCAGCGTATTGGTTAAGATTTGCCCAAATAATGTTAACAAGTTTCTTTTGCTGCACGTTTGTTGCATTCTCAAATAATTGGTCAAACGCATTGTAACGGTTCCCATAAGGGTTGGGTATCATTTTCATATTACCTAATTGTTAGGTACTTAGCGTGCAATTTGCATACTACTTTGCTACAAGTTGGGCAAATCGCACATCCACATTTTGGATGGGCCAACTACACGCGATCGTATATACGCAGTACGGTTTGTGCAGTACACTATACTGTACCTACGTACGTGCGCGTTGTGTTGCGACAGAAACACTTCTATGCACGACGTGCCCAGTATGCTCCACAGTTTTCATTACATCTGAGTGCATCAAAAATGAGTCGCGAGGCAGTCGATCTAATAAACCAATGGGGATTCAACTGCCCCGAAGTAGCCCAAACTTTTCGAGGTAAGTGGAACCAGTGTTAGTTCCTCATGTTTTCCATTTGTTTCACCGGTGCCATCAGTGAAGTACGGCTAAGTAATGGTAGGCTAGATCAGTTGAACGTTAGGGTAGTACACTTCAGCCAAACAGGGCTCCACACGTTGACCACTGCTCATACCACTTAGAAGTATAAATAATGTGATGTTTTAACTTAACGAATATCAATGTAACAAACGTAAACAATAAAAATTGTTTTTTCTCTCATTCAGTGAAATAACAGCCTATGCCGTGGTTATGCCTGCAATTAGGATCATGGCGATCAGATCCATCATTCATAGGCTAGGCAACGTAGTTATGGGTCAGCCTAACGTACGGTTTACATACAACCACTTATGATGCACATAATATAAGGCTCCAAGTTTAATTAATGGTATATTGAACTCATTATCGAATTAAGCTTTTACTATTATATAAAGAATCTTCAATAACTAACCAAAATATAAATCAAGGCCTACATTTTATTCATTTTTATTAGAAATTGTGTCATAATTAAAGTATTAGAAACTTGTACACATATTATGCAGCTATATACATGGTACTGGTGGTAGGCCTTGTTCAGTGGTAGTATACTAGCCTAAGCCTATTTTACTAGAACTTGCATATTGTGAGTTGCAGTTTATAACAAGCTTATATGATTAAAGCTGTTATCCTTGACCTACTGGACCTTAAATTTCTCCATCTTGCAGACAGTTTAAGAATTATTTACTTTTCCAACAGACAATGATATCAAGTTAGAAGCATTGGAACTTCTGTCTGAAGAGGACATTAAATCGATGATACCACAAGTTGGGGCAAGGGTCAAATTTCTACGGAAATGGAAAGAACACGTAAATCCAGTTGCTGCAATTTAAACATAGCATTGTTCAACTTATACAGCCTAGGGATACTAAAGGTAACAATGCTGTGTTTCAAATGTCTAAATGAGGTCAGTGGAGGAATAAAACAATTACTGAACCATTTGAAATATTATCATCAAATCTCTGCTGGAACATCTACAAGGATAGTTTGTAGCCAAAATGGCTGCACAGACACCTTTTCCTACACTTCGTCATATAAAAGGCATCTATTAGCTATCCATGAAATACTGGTTACGACAGAAGAAGGTTCTGCTGATGAAGCAGAAGATAATTTTGAGTTGCCGCCTGCAAAACGAAGAAACAACTCTTCAGATGAAGATAACTGTGTCCAGCACCCTGATGAACGTACTGATGAAACTGCATGCCGATGACATCTTTGAAAGTGTTGCTACCATAATTCCATAACATTCAGTTTCTGGAATATGTGTATCATAAAAAGTTCTGAGCTGAATACTCGATGAAGATATGGAGAAAACTGCATGAATCTCAACCTCAAACAAGTTTGGTATTTTCTTGTTACATTTACAGGAGCAGACTCACATACCTTCATACTTTGATGTCAAAAAGAGGCCTCAGCCATTCATTCTATGCCTTTACGCAGACAACAAGTTATGTCAAATGCAAAGCTTTGTTATAATAGAAAGAAATGCCATGCCCGTTCCATTCATTATAAAAGCTGTTGACTTGTGTTACAAGGCACACTTCATTCTTGATATGAAGTATCAAGAAAACTGTCAAGGGGTGTGGGAGTTTTATTCACACATGCATATATGAACATGTATGAATATATATAGGGCTTACCTCAAGAATGCTTCTGCATAACATACCTTATCAAAGTCCAGACACAATGTTAGTTTTTGTAATGAAAAGCATCCTTTTTTATTTAATTTCACTTAATTTGAAGGTAAAGCCTTTGTTAGTTTTAAAGTGGATTTCAGTTACTTCCAACTTCTGTCAGTTTTACTGTTTCTAGTTAATTCATATGTTTTCATTCAAGCTACTGTTTTATTTAAGTCATGAAGGAAGCAGCGTCAATTTATTTTAAAACCATGGGTTATATAAAAAGGGAGGGGTGTTGCCAGGGATATCATTGGATACGTTTGTTGTGTATATA
>KN884841.1:24419-49329 GCA_000934455.1 Apostichopus parvimensis | reverse complement strand
GTAATGGTAATACCATACTGATATTACGTAATGGTAAAACCATTCTAACACCAAATAGTTCTGAAATCAGCGGCAATGAGTGTTATTCTTGTCTCAGTTCTTTAATGTTTCTGTTTTTACGATGAATGTAAAGTCAATCGTTAAACCACTCTTTACGCTACCGCCAGATAATAGAAATGCCGAGCTGACCTAAGATTCTGGAAATTACAAGTTGACCCAAAATACACAACTTTGTGGTCAAATCAAATGTACGTGACAATTTTGTTTTTAAATTTGATTATGTATTAGTATTATTCATTATTCATTATAATATCTTCACTTATTCAACATCTATTATCAGTTCATATTTTGCTCCTTTTTCAGTCTTTTTAGGCTATCTCGAGATGCTTTACTTTTCATCTATGTCGTTCATTTCCGAGTTTATATGACAATACTAGATATAATATAGATAGGGGATGTAATCCTGTTCGAGATGGTAAGAATGCAGCCCCTGTAGGTAGGAAAACATGTGGGAGGAACCGTAAAATATATGAAAGTGGATAAACTTTAATACAGTAGACAAAAGTACAGACAATTACCTTCAACGTTTAGAAGCAGAAAAAAATTCAAGAAACAAACAGAGAAAAAATGAGACGGCAGAGAGCTTGACCTCCGCCCAATACCTGGGATCATCCTCCCCGGGAGAATCAATTCAGAGTCTACCCGGTGACTGTGCTGTACCATGCGGACGCAAGCACTCTGTCTACCGAATTACTAATATAGAAGGACTCTTACCCCTCACCAGAGCCAAGGCCTCCTTCCAGCTAACAAAGTCATTCTTGTCAAAGGAAAGTTTTTTTATTTGAATATCCCAATCGATTGGTCCCACCTAACTAACTTAAAGTTAGGAAACCCATTTGTCATATTTTTATCTAACATTTTCAGCGTCCAAGACAGATCAGAATAACCACTCTGAAATTTGTGAACATAGGGGTGGGAGGGAGAATGGGTGGAGATTGATGTGTCTTCAGATCAATGTGATATCATTGTATATCTTTGACAGAGAATAACCAATTGTGAAGCTGGTTGTATAAACTAACAATGTAACTTCTCAGTCAAATGATTTAACCTCCTATGCTTACTATTGTCTTTCGAAAATTCAAATGAAACTTATACGTATATTTTTATTAACTACGAAACCATTTAAATGATCATTTATTTTTTTACTCTTTTGCGTTTTTTTCATAAAGTAATCATATTGAAAATTCATCGAATGTGTTGGAGACGCTATATGATCTCTATCATAGGTCAGCAACAGCATGTTACACGATAATTGATCTGTAATATCGAAGTTGTCTTACTGGAGAAATAAAATCGAGCACGATTTGGTGTATATCGAACTTCAAGACATTTCTAGTTAACATGACGTCATTTACTTAGGTTTCTTTTTCTTATTTAGCTTAAATATTTCCTGTCGCAGTTTGTTTTTACAAGTAATGACAGTTTACGCATCATTTACATTCACTTACAGCTATCAGTTTTATTTTGTTATTTCTTTTGGTGGGGTGGGGTGCTTTTTGCTGTTTTTGCTTTTGCCTTTGTTCAATGTTCATTCTATAATCTATGGAATTTAAAGCCAACTGTAAACATAATTTTTGGTATGCTTAACGATGACGTGTATATAACGTAATATGATAATTACATAACATTAATAGTTTGTGCTTAATCAGTTAAGTTAAAGATAATGATCGGCTTTCTATTCTCTTTTATCTTATCACTACGCGAGCTAGACATTTATATTCATTTATACTTTAGTTATGAATATTCCCTTAAGTTACATTACAGCCGATAAAAGACAATCCAGTGACGTGCCTGTTACGTCATTCAATAATAATTCGAACAAGATAATGACAATCTGAACAGTTTGTGTACTGAAGCTTGAAATCAATGATCGTACTTCTATATATGGTAGGTATTGTAGTTTACTTATGGTTGAGACCAATAGTTGTTCAGCAATTCACTCGTAACATTTGATCATAGTTTTTATAGTTACAAATTATTTCAGAATATTTTAAACAATGTAAGAATTTCATGAAAATATCGTTATTTTGTTGTAACCAAGTCTTTGCAGTTTCTTATGTTTGGCTTAAAATGCCCAAGCTTTAAGACTCTTGCAAGCAAACAAACAGGTCCTTTAATGTTATTCCCTCGTTGTGCACATATTATTGTAACCATTTCTGGGGTAATCTTCCACTAGCAAATTGCTAGAAAGGAAAATTTAAAACTCTAAATCGCCTTTCATGAACAGTTGTTAATAATAATTTTTATATATTATATCTGATATAACACATTGTTTATAAATGTTTCGATAATTTGCGATCTTTCTATTGTTTTTTCTTCATTCCCTTTTCGTTCTTTTGTCTTTTCGTTTCTTTGGTTTCTTTTACCGTTTTTACTATTCATGTGATTAAACAAAGGCAATGAGAGATATGTTTGTATAATGACATAGGTAATGTGAAAGAATAAAGTTGGTTAGCCATACAGTTCGTATTCGATCAGCTGTTTCACGTGATGAACTTAGAAAAGTCAATATTTGCTAATCGTTCTGTCATCCTACTAGAGAGTATTAACACGGACCTTACATTATGTTTTCTTGTTTTCGTTTCAAAACACATTACATTGTACCTGTCATACATTTCAACATGTTCTCGTTTTGTCAACAAAAAAAACCCCCAAAAAATTAGTTTGTTGCAGTCTGGTATCCATTTTGTATCTTAATTGTACCAACTTCATATTTAACAAAACCATCAGAGATAAGTTTGATTTGACAATTTTAACTCTATTTTGTTATTGTATGAATTGTAAGGCGGTTTGAAAGGCCAATGTGTAGACCTACTGTGTCAGTACAGCACGACATCAGAATAAATATTGTATATTGTTTTCGAGTTTCAGACTTTCAGGAAGTTGTCGAGTTGCTGCTTTGCAATAAACTTGACAACACATCAAACATATGTCTTTGTCGAGTGGATAAGTCACTCTAACCTGTAAAATCTTGAATAAAGAAATGTCAAAACTACGTTAATTTAGATTTACACTCACATGACACATTGACAAAGAATATCAAAGTGTTTGAATGTCGTGTTATATACTAAAGTAGTAAGTCTATAACATTTTTGTCCTTTCAGAACCGCCGTGAAATCGCGATATTGACTAAAATAAAAAATAAATCAAAATAAATCAAAGATTGTGTGATCCGTTTCCTTTCTTCGTATGCTTACTGTATTCTACTGCAGTGTTAGTGTTAGCACATGTAATAAATTGAAGATGTTATCTAAATATTTGTAATGGCAACCAAAATCTTTTTTTCCCAAGCTTGGAGTTATCCTTGAAGGTTCTGTTAAGTCTATAAGTCTATACACAAACGTCAATGTATCTGTAGCCAAGTGTCTTCAATCTGGTTACATGGAGCAGGCTCCTGCAATTGTTTACTTAGTTTTATCCTCTTTATTTGTTTAATGAAACTATAGATCCCTGATTTGAGGATGCATAACATTTGTATTGTGTTGCCCTATATACATACTTCCATGAGCCTTCTGGACTGTTTGGCGTTCCATGTAAATGCAAGCACACATGAATATATGATGTAACAATTGAGATAGTTCAGGTCATCTTCAACGTCATATTCATATTGTCATATTGTTATATTACAGTTTCGACATTTCAATGTACAATCAACCTAGCTTATTTTGTAAACATAACCCGGTAAATTTTTTTCGAATAGCAACCTTTCAAGAAATGGACCGCGTTTGATAAAGATTGTTCCCTCCTGCTTTAAAATGACCTATGATAGAGTTTTTGTTTGTAAAACATGTTATTATAAAACATACCAACTGGTTTATCAGTTGATGTCGATTTGCTTGATTACAAACCATTTCACAGAAGAAGCTTACGTTTTTAGTGCATACATATATAAAGATGTATATTTTTTTAATAAAATGACCAAGTAGTAGAGGTGAATCTAGCGACATGTAGTTTAGTCAGCTATCTTTGAGACAACGTAACGATTTTGAAAGAAAAGTTCTTCCTACCCCAGGGCCGTGCCAAACGATGCCAAACAACGTTTAAATTGATGATTAGCATAGTTAAGATCAGGGCCAACTTTGAGAGACATTAAACTTCTGTTTAATAGCAATTTGCTCGACGGATCTTCCCTCCTCTGGTCACCCTTACATATTGCTTTCAACATATCATGGATTTTATGCAGTAAAGGTTCTTCAGAAGTGGTCATGTGTATAAATGAAATGATTACCAATTCCACCTGACTTCAGGTGACCTTAGACAGAAATATTGTGAAGCCGCTTGACATTCAGCTGTCACCGAATATGATTATGGTCAAGTTATGTAAGTTAAAATATAACTTGATGTCATTCAAACCAAGATAAACTCTGAGCAGTGTTTAACTGCTTCAAAGACTTGTTTTATTTATAATTCAAACGCAAAACATTTAGTGTATGGTTCTGTATCGTTTCATCTTGATGACTGAGTAAATGGCTTATTTCATTCTTTGTGGTGTGATGTTGTGGTCTGCAGTAAAAGAGATATATCGTCTCGTTTAACAGCATCCTAAGCAAGAGATAGTTTGGCAGATTGATACAAAGTTCAATGATGGGGTTATGACTCTTCCTATATAAACTTGTTAAGTGTTTAAATAGTGATAATAATCGGTAATAATAATTAGGTGTAATGATAATAAAGTGTAATAATAGTAAAGTGTTTAACTACTGATAATAATCATTAAATTTAGAAACAAATAAAACAGAACACACATCAAAGTTCAGAAAACGAAGCTTTGCTCCATTTGTACGATGGGGAGTATAGTTGGTTTTGTTCGAGAAAATTTGACTGTAAAACGACCTGATCCTAATTTACGTTATTTAGTCAATGCGGTAATCTACACTGATTGTCAACAAATAGATGAAGAACACGTACTGAAGTTAAAATGTGTTAAAAATGAAACTTCTTACACTAACGCGATAAGGTTTTCACGTTATTTGTGATTTTAAATTTATTGATTGGTTAGGGAAGGAGGTGGGTGGGAATCTGGACACACTAGCATATATGACGCCGTGATCAATTGTTGTTGCGTAAGATATGCATCACCAAATATATCATGGCAACACTGGACTAGATGGGGAGAGGGGGAGGGTTGGCTTGAATAAGTTACATTATTTAGGTTGTACTGAGGTCACTTGTGGTTCAACTTCTTACAATGAACATTGCCTTGCAAAAGTCAAATATAAATGAAGCAATTTAACTTATATTTATCCGGAATTCATTGTTTTACAAGATGAATATATTACGGAAAACGACAGTCGTTCCATTTCAAGAGTGAAGCAGGAATGGGATGTGTGTGGAAGGCTAATGTGACCGGAACGATGGTGAAACCTGATCATGTTTGGTTAGCGTACGGATGAAAATAATTTAACATTTAATGACACTTTAAATGTCATTTTTGTAACTGCAATCTTCCCGACCAAGCAACGTAATGTTAACTCCTATGATAATACTATCAATAAATCTAACCATGTGGCTGTGGCCGTACACCTGCTGATAAGAAATAAACTGTTTGGACCAATAATACACGATAAAATACATTTGTGTTATCTAACACATTCAGTGTTATCTTTCTCCTCTTCATTTACAAGCCTTCGCTCTGCATACATTATAACATCGTTTAATGATATCTTAATTTACTTGAACTTACTCTTAAGCAAACGTTACGTTACACATCGGTGAAGAAAAGAAAATGTTTCCTTTGTAATCCTTAAAGCAGCCGTATTTCGACTTATCAAGAATGTTACACCAAAATTTCCAGATAATTCAAAATTAGATTGCACTTGATGGCACCTTGTTTGAAGTCGGTTAATTAGAGAATAAAGTACATATAGCTTGCAACCTGTCGTCACCCAGATAGTTTTTTGTTTCTAGTTTCCATCCTTTGAAGAACTAAAGATGAACTGGAAACATCCAAATTTTAAGTTACTGTTTGTTTGAATTAAGCCTTACAATTTTAACAAACAATTTTGCTACGGTATTCCTGAAGCAAATAACAGATTTATCAAAGTCAACCTACATATTTGTTTTAAATATACAAAGAATAATCTACTTGGCCTAAAACGAAAAGTCCAACGTTACAGACTAGCATTAAATCTAAAAAATACACTTAAAAAATGTTGTATTCATATGCTGGCGTCACACTGTCCCGAAGTTGACACCAGATGGATACACGATAAAGAAAATGTTCAAATTCGGCTCTGATCGTAAAAACATCGGGCCATTCGTGAGGGCATCTTCAGCCATCGTATGACCGCCGGTGGAGTTTTTCAGGCTCCGGCAGCAACTTCGTGAGCGGTGGCAAAATCTTTGGCATGCCAAAAAATTGCCGGAAGGCCTTGCGAAGGTTCATTTTCGTGTTGAATTCGTGTGTCCATTTTGCCCTTCGTAAGGCCATCGTGAGGGCATCTTATCAAATCGTGTCATCTTCGTTTTTACGTCGTGTGATCATTGGTACCATCGGGCATTTTCGCCTCACGAAGACAATACGAAGGAAACAAGAAGCTGCCCGATTGTCTTACGAAGGCAACACGACTACGTGAAGCCCTCGCAATGCCGTCGAGTAACCATCGTATTATAGTACGATGACATCGAGATGAGACCACGGTGTCGGCGAAGACAGCCGAATTTGAGAACCTCAAGCGTTTCTTATGTGTCATGGTAACGTAGACATATAAATGCCAGCCTCAGAGCATCTTCCTCAGTCAGTCCTAAGCAATTCTACAGAGTAGAGGCGTGTGTAACTCCCAAAGCTACAATCACAATCACAATTAACCACAATTCAGTTCCTGCAGAATGGCATACTTTGGTGATGAGACAACCAGGAAAAAGAAAGCAGCAGCATTGCTTCTTTTGATGTACCTCAGAGAACATGATGAGCAACTCTTACAAGCCCAGCACCTCCTCTTACAATGCATTATTTTATTTCACTTTGTCATTTCTTGCTATTTGCCTTTCTAGCATTCGACAATGTACTTATCAATACGTCGTCGTGTAGCCATCGTGTGGCCTTCGTGTGGCATTCGTGTGTCCTGCGGGTAAACTACTTAAATAGAAAAGCACATCTTCGTGTTGCCTTCGTGTGTGGTTCGGGTGTCATCGTGTGACCTTCTGTAGGCATCGTACTTGCGTCGGCTGTTGATTGGCTGTTGACCAAGTTCGGGGCCATCTTCGTGCGAAATTCAAAATTCCATATTCGTATGGCCATCTGGTGTCAACTTCGCGACAGTGTGACGCCTGCATTAACAATATCAGCATTGATCGCCGCACTGTGAATAAAGCGTACGAGCGCCCTCTAAAATAGAAAGTTTACATCACACGGAGAAGGACACAACTATCTTCTGATTATAACGTATCGTAAAATGAAGAATGTGGACCGGTCAGGATAGTCAGAGTGATGATGTAGTATTATTTAGATCATCCATGAATATTTGAGATTGGAAGGGCCGCCCTGACGTTCGTTAATTGTTGATGTTCACAATAATGAATATTCAAAGAACATAATGATTTAAATATTAAACATCAAGATAAACAAAGGTGGAATCAGAGTAATATACAGCTTACTACCGTAAAAGGTATTTCCATTCTTAGGAGGTTGGAGGTGGGGAGGTTGTGAGAGATTATCACCTATTTCATTTCGTTGATACGTTGTGAATATGCATTTACAGGCTAAATTTAGTTATGGCTAAACCATTCGTTTCAACTATATGTTTATACTAGGAGTAAAATAACAAACTTGTGTTTATCTACATAATTTAAACAGGATGACAATCGAAATATTGCTCGTTATTGCAATTGGCATATATGAATACAAACGATTTTTTTCGGTTAATCAGTACATAATCTAGCTTTTTGAACGATAAACCTGCATTGTCGGTCAAAAAACCTTAATTAACAATGATAAACTCCGATTATAAACCGGTCGGATATTCAGATGAATGACCTGGGGACCGGCACCGAGTGATAATCCAGTTTATTGACAGAATAAAACTGGAAAACATAATAAGTGAGTTTATTGCACTGTGGATGGTCTTACACGTGTTACAAAAATAATTTCGATATGCGAGGAACCTCCGGTATGGTTAGCATAAAAATACGCGTAAAATCCCATTCTTTGTTCCGAAGACTGAATGAATGAAAAGAAAACCGCAGGTGTCTTTGTGAAAATTCCAGGCACAGATGTTCTGTATCTAGTCATACAGTATTGTATCAATGATAGCTTGAATAGGCTCGTTGTTTGTGCATCAAATCCAACTTAAACAATAGAACGTACAGGGACTGCGGGTGATAGTTTTAGTGAAATGTTTTCATCAAATACATTAAAGGCACTGCAACATTCTAATGGTGCTCTACATCCATGGAAATGTTTGTGCAAATTATTCTCGTTGAATCAATACCCCAGGATTTTACCTTATGATTATTTCGCGATGATTTCGTAATCCAAAGTTATGTACCATGAATTCAGGGTCAATAGTTTTCAGAGACCTAAACATCTTTTCGAGGGCTGAAGAAATGATTCCTTATGAAGGAGGATTTAATTTTTCGAGAGGATCACTGGTTTAATACCAGGATACACTATAGCATAGTGTTAGTTCTTTTGACATGGTGAAGTTCGTACGTAATTTTACTCTTCCTGACTTCGCGAAAGATTTTTGAAGATTAACAGATATTGGATGTCAAAGTATTGTCCCGTTGACCTCTCGTCATATCATGTGAGTACACATTCTAATGAAAACCTTTGTTAATATCAGTAAACTGGAAATAAACGGTATTAGTTTAAACACTAACAACAGTTTACTTCTCAAAGACCTAGGCTAGGTTATCATCACATCAACAACCAGAAACACAACCCAGACTTAATCAACTTGAACTAGGCCAGCTTGAATTTTCTTCAAAAAAGAAGCAACTTATAATGACATTTGTTATAAGTAAGTTTAATAAATCAAATACCATTATTGTATCCCCTGATGTAATCAATAACATGACAGCTATTTGAAGTTACTGTCAAACTATAGCAGTAGCTGTTTAATTTTAAAAAGGATTGAGGATAAATTCCAATCTCCTTTCCTGAAATGTCGATCGGAGACGAAAGAAAGATACCGCTGATACCGGTCAAAAAGTAAAATAGCGGCTTCGATTAACAGGCTAAATTGGTTAATGGTTAAAATAATGTTTTGAACATTCTCCGATAGTCAATCACCATCCCAGTCTTCACCCCCCCCCCCCCAAATGTAGGTGCATTGTGTAAGACAATAGTCCTTCACTTTCTTGATAGATGCGGAATTAGTGCAGTCATTGTCTATCATTTGTGCGTGCTTAATACACATTAACTAGACAAATACACACTCACATGTGAATGATTCCTCCTATGCGTAATTAAAGTAAATTAGTCATTATTTCCAAAAAATCGTTCTTGGAAACTAAATCAGAGCCAAACCTAACTTAATATTACAAACGATTTCAACTAAGTATCAAACAAACTATGTCACGATAATGCATCAATTAATCGCTGTTCATTGTTTTTGCGTAATTCAAGGGAATTAAGTAACTACCGTCAAAAGTTTGGTCTAAATAATCTCTTCACTAATATGGTAATGGCAAACTTTATGCATGAAGACATCATGTCCAGGCTAGCATAACTATGTTTGTAGAGTTGATTTTCATTTGATATGGTTAAAGCACCACTGTAGTTTATACCTATATCTTTCTTTGTCCCTTTTCTCTTTTAAATGACTTGACCAACCTTCATAATTCCTTTTTAATTATCAGAATTGATTATGCAACCATTGAATATAAATTGCTGTCATGGTTAAAATAGAAATCCCCAAGTTTATATTCAATAGTACCATGATAATTTTTTGGTTTTGGTTAAATCCATTTACAGCGATTAAACAGCAACCATTAACGCATGCGCTAATTTAGGGACATTTCCCCTTTTTTGCTCGTACTGCTTCTTAAGAATTTGAAATTCTGGTGTAATATTATCGAACCATCGATAATATGAAGTTTTTGAAGTATCAAACTAAGCCGCAAATCAGTATCAGAGAGATCCCTATCAGCAATGTCCCTATCAGCGTTATCTATATATAACAGAACATACAGATCTAATATCAGAGAAATCCCTATATATCAGCAGTGTCCCTATCAGCGTTATCTATATAACAGAACATACATATCTAATATCAGAGAGATCCCTATCAGCAGTGTCACTATCAGCGTTTTCTATATATAACAGAACATACAGATCTAATATCAGAGAGATCCCTATCAACAGTGTCCCTATCAGCGTTATCTATATATAACAGAACAAACAGATCTAATATCAGAGAGATCCCTATCAGCAGTGTCCCTATCAGCGTTATCTATATATAACAGAACATACAGATCTAATATCAGAGAGATCCCTATCAGCAGTGTCCCTATCAGCGTTATCTATATATAACAGAACATACAGATCTGCAAGTCGCTGAATTACCGTATTCCAGTATAGACATACGTATAGGCTTATAACCACTGAATTTAGTCGACAGTGGTAAATGTCGAACGTTTTTTCCATTGTGATGATGACAACAATTAAAATGAGTTACTTCCTGTTACATTAAATTAATTTAGTTTTCCTTTTAATAATGAAACTATTATTATTGTTAGATGTTAAGCTCATGGTGCATCAAGCAAAGGTATGTCGGCTGTATTTTCACAGCGTTGTAAATCTACGAAAAGTTCGTTCGAAGTCTACCCGCTGTTACCTTCGGTTCTATTTCTTTTACGTAACTCAATATAATGGCGGGTATTGCGAGCTCATCACCAAGACTAAAATAAGGTGCAGCGCTTTAGGGTTGAGAACGTGACTGCTGGTAGAAGAGGATTGTATATAGCTATCAATGGTATCAGTTTTACGTCATATTATCCGCATACTTTATATTCTTCGCTTCCGAATTCTTCTTTCCTGGGTGAAGTTCGTACGTATTTGATTATCTTTGGATATTTCTTGATAAATTTGCGACACTATAGAAGGGTCGTCAAACCACTGTCCCGTTGACCTCCACATTATGTAAGCACACTTGTTTACTAAATTACTTTAAAAAAAGTAAGTCATAAACTACAGGATACATACTTGAAAGAAATTGTTACTTTTTGAACTTTTATTCTCACCCCAAATAGCGTAGGATTAATTGTGGACTGGAACATTGTTTTGTCCAATAGACCTACATTACAGTAGTTGTAAATAAGGTTTGACGATACTTTTAGAACTAACGATAAGCTATTTCCTCATGTGTTTATTACAGCCAACACTGTGCAAAAACGAAGAACCTATATACTAAATCTGTGGATTTTGAAATGATGCTGTGTTTAACCCTTTTTCTTTACAAAGTGAAAGGCTTTTAGATGAACAAATTTAAGCTTAATTAACAGACTAGTTTCATGAACGGAGGAGGTGATTGACGCATTAACTGATATGTGACCATATGTTTATTTACAAAAAAAAAACTGTCACGTAAGCGTACAGTAAGACACTTGACCGTGGTATGAAAATGGACTTAAATCACTCCTGAAAAAAAGTGTAAGAGTTTGCACAATAATGCAGTACTGTTAACATTGTGGGACACAAATTTATCTGTATTTGACTAAACGCTTCGAAACTCGCTATTTAAGAACAACCAACTGGTTGTAAGTTTAACCATTAGTAGGTCTCGTAGTGTGTAAGTATTACATAATAGTCAGAATGACACGATTAAACAAACTCAAAATACAGATGGAAACAAGTTTTCAGGAAGTGTTTTAAATGTTATAATGACAAAAATGACGGCGGTGAGTGGGGGAGGGGGAGGGGTTGGGAGGGGCATTGAACGCACATTTGTAATAGCTAAATAATTACTCTCTTTGATTTTCCAAATATTTATTTTTATGGTAATCAACATTATATATCATTGTATACTGCTTTTGCGCGAAAGAGAGCTTTCAATGAATACATAAGCGTATAGTCTCTCCGAAAATAAGTTTATTGGGGATTACAATGGAGCATAATGAAGCAGACTTGGTATTAATGTATATAGTCAAGTTCATGTTACAGCAATGTAAAAACGACGACTTTAAACATATTGACATTGATTAATGGTAATTCGGAGACATTTTTAATTTATTGAAAAGACATAATAAAAATAAGTTCATCAAGGAATGTATGTTTGGTTTAAGAAAATTGCCATTTTTTTTTTAAATTTCGAAGTAACTATTTTCTAGATCTTGACTAAGTTAAGCGAATAATATAAAGGAATCATATGTTTCGCAAAAACATTATATAACGACCATGTTTGGGACGTTTTGTACGAGACATGGCAAACTTTCGGATTTCCAAAGAGAAAATAAAAACACTCTAATTTCTTCTTGCTACAAAAACACCAAATCATCACCAAAAAGAAGAAGCAAAAGACACGCACAATTTTACAAAAGTTATTTGTAAAAGTACATATCTTTCTACATGTCAGAGGCCATCGACAACTGTCTATTAAGCAACATACCATGTTGTGCACCCGTCACTCACACTCACAAGTATTAGTGTGAATCGTTAGCGTACTACCTAGCTATGAATCATGGATTAACATGACGTCACATTTTGACGTGGTATTTAGCTGTGCTGCCCTCTGTTCCTTTCACTGTTATACAACTAAAATGAAAGACACGATCGTGACTCCCTATCTTACCAATTCGTCAATATTGACCTTTAATATTTGCTAGCATATAATAAAGTAAACCTATTTATTATCACTGGCTTATCTAACTAAACACTTATAAGGTAAGATCACGTAGGCCCCGTTAACCATCACGAGTAGGTGGGCGTCACAGACAGAAGTGCTCCATGCCTAAATAAAAATAAGTAAAAGTTTGTTACCATCGAGTCAAAGGCACCCCCACCCTATCCATAAAGTTCGTGACACTGTAAGCATATAAAAAAGTCATATTTTTACTTGTTGTTATATGAAAAGCAGCAAACTTAACAACAATTCCTTTTTTTAGAGATGTATATTTTGAATCACTCGCCATCAGAAGATCCGTATATTTTTCATCAGTGTTTAAATGATAACTTATGTTAGTTTTCTAGAGAGGGGACAAAGAAGGGGAGTGGGGGATTTTAAACTGTTCTTGTAGTTTCCAATATTGCTGTATATAAATGATATTAGGTACACGTGGATACTTTTTATTGTCATACCATTCCTACACGCATGTTACGATAACGTGATTTGTGATTTTAAAATCAACTTTAAAATGCGTCTCACCGTCTTTGAGACGGCTAGATCGAAATGAAAGACGGCCAAATTTGAGTGGGACGGCTTTTGAGACGTCAATAAATGGCTTCTTTCCAGCCTCCCAATTTAACGTAACTAAAGCCTGACTCGGAGAAGAAACAACATTTAAACTCACTCATATGTCAAGCCGAATTGGTCCTCGTTGAAATTAATTTATAACATTGGCTTATTGCCATATACCAAGTTAGGCCTAATGTTAGCGTCGCTATAGTGCATTGCCCAGAAAACGAACGCCGCGCGCTAGCCCACTGTATTACTATAACTAACTCACTGCCGGTTAAAATGAATTGTGGCATGCTTTTGCTTTAGCTAGGTTTTGCATTCTCAGCGCGAATCGCGCAAACAGTTCTCACAATCCCGCCTAAAATTTGAAGCAGTGCGTGAGGGTCGCGCACAATCACCTGGAACTTCCTGCACAGTCACTGGCAAATTACGGCCTCCACTAAGCAATTTCAGTACCAGCGACAATAACCTAGAATCCCCACAAATCTCCGACCACATGGTAGATTAACTTCATACTAAGTCAACATGGAAATCTAAACTAGCTATCTGTTTATTCGCTCAAGTTGTGTCGCAAATCAAAATCAAAATATCCATGAAAAACTGCAATAACCAAGTGTTAGCCTAACCACCACACTAATTCAATGGGAAATGTGACTTAACCATCGGTTTGCAAAAAAACAAAAACAAAAAACAATACTTTGCGTAGCTTTGTTTACATACTCTCATTGCTGCTATCGTCACGCGCATGGTAGCCGAACACCACACGTAGTCAACGGGAAAATCTAGCCTAATCATCTCTTCATTTGTTAAAATTGTGACGCAGTTAGCTAGAACTAAAATATCCATGAAATACTGCAACCTTCGACTACATGTTAGCCTAACAACCACACTAAGTCAATAGGAAATGTAGCCTAACCATCGGAAATCGGCAGTTGTTTGGAAGGTATGTGCTATGTCTTATAGAGTGAATGTTGTATTTTACATACACCGTTGCTGTGGCGATGGATTGAAGTTTTAACTTCGATTACTTTTCAGCGGTATCATGGTTTTGGTATTTGGTGGTGAGTGATTTTATCCACACACGAAAAACATACATGATTTAAGGAAAGGGCACCTTCAGCGGAAGTAAAACTGTGTTTTCTATTTCAGTTGATGGGTTATTGATTTTTCGTCGTATATTCGGTGGCTTGACGTTATTTACTAAATGATGGCAACTTTTTGCGATTAAACTTTTATTTTGTTTGCTATACGGTCGCAGCACTAGGAAGAGGGTAATTGTGCTTACTTTATCCTTACAACCATTTCCGTAAACAGCATATTGAACTTTGGAAAAGAGCCTCCTTAACCTTAAAAAAGCCCACGTTAATACATTAAGAGGGGCGTTTTTAACTTTTCATTTTCCAAAATAGCCCCCCAAAGCCAAATCTTAATTCCTACCCTGCAGGGAGTGTTTCGTGTGTAAATCAAATTTCCCCACAAATAAAAGAACGGGAAAATGACCGAACACGTAGGCTACATTACATGCTCTATGATCACACGCACAGAGCGCGTCGGTTGGATTTAACTTGCTATGTTTTGAATAAATTTTCAGCATCAATAAACAAGTTTAAAAGAACTTGCTGTTGTTAGTTACATTTTAAGCGTTAACCCTGTAAGCCTAACCACCCCTATAACAAAGAAAGGCATTTTTGGTTGAATAATATTCTGTTCAATTAGTGTTGGCATGGATTGAGGACTACTCCAGTAAACTGATAAGGGTTTACAGTTTACATCAGAGTCTGTCCACAAAAGGTATGAGTTAAGTTACCATAATGATGGTTGATTTTGCTAAGGGTGAAGAAGGATTCAAAAAAGAGTAGGGGTTAAATAATTCTATTGACAAAAGGGAGAGCAAAGTGAGAGAGAACACCTTTTACTGTTCTGCTTCATTAAAACAGTCGCCAGGACCTGGGACAGAAATTGTTCATGCTGTTTATTCTTTATGGCGTTGTTGCCCTTCGTTAAGATGCAAGTTGGCCTTGGTGCCTTACCTCATGGCATTGGTGTCCTTTAAAATGTTGACCCATTCAAGACCAAAGTGGCCTTGCCCTAAAAATTGTGAAATTTGAGGCCTGTTATTTATGCCACTAAAGGGTAATGTCTAATCATAATAGGTGAATTAGTCATGTGACCGCTGTTACACCGCACATAAATCAAAACCTCCACTGCCGCAACGGAATGCGGGAAATACAGATAATAGCATTCATAGTAACCGTAGTGCCACGTTTTATACGAAGTCCATAATAATATTTGTGTTTTCGTCTGCCTAGATTTATAATTTATGCTACCTATTTAAAAAAAAAACACTTTTCTCTCATTGTATCAATAATCTAAATCTACCGGGATTTTACTTCGCACCGGATGGATCAGTAACAGTAACAGATGAGACACCCTATTTGAAATTTCTGGCTAAGACCCGGCGATTAATTCCAGTAATCACCAGCTGTTTATTGTATGTCGACTAAGTATTTAATAGTCAACTTCAGGGCTATGGAATCGGGCCGGGATTGGGTAACGTTTCCAACCCAGTTTTGTGTAGAATCGCCAATGTAAAGGTAACCCATTTCATTAATTAAGTTAATTTTTGTAATGAGAAAGTGCCCTATTGTTACATTTACTAATGTTCTTGTGTTGAGAAATTAAGAAATATAAAGGTAATTAGAAAGTGCCCTTTTGTTGGAAAATATTCAAGAACTGGCATTTGCGGTTTTAAAGTAATTCTGTAGCTGCCCCATTGAAAGTCACATGTCCCATAGCTTTTAAAAGTTTGTAAGTAACCCCCACCCGGCCCGTCAAAATTAAACCCTCACGTTACGCCATTGTGCGGATTTAACAAGCAGTGAACAACAGCACGCCATTCATTATTGGCAATGATTTGTGTTCCACCGAAAATGGTATGTACGGATTTTTGGAGATCTCAATGTTATTATGTGACATCTTATAAATATAGTGACATAGATAGCTTTATTTCAGTCAGTGTGGGATACACGTTATACAGGACAATGTGTAGTTTGATACATAAATATCGTAGTAATTCCAAACGTGACTATTTCTACTGTTAAAAGATCACCAGTGTTCATTCAAACGAGGTAAATATTATTTTAAAGTTCATTATTGGAGTCAGTTCTAATCGTTTCTTGCAAACTATTCACAATGATCAAGCGTGAGGGAGTAGAATATATTTTACTGTGTGTATAATGTTAAAATGTGATCGATAGATGAATTTTTTCATTTGTTTTTTTCTATCTTTCTTGAAATACTTTGGAGTAGTACTGCTAAACACTATAAATGTATCTAACATGAAACACAGAGATTTTCCAATCATTCCTTTCTTTCGATTTGTGAGGATAATTTGTTCGGCTATTCATTGTTAATTTGTTCCCCATACAGTTTGATAAGTTGCGGTTAAAACATCACTAAAAAATAAACGGTAACATTGCTTGCATTACACATAGCATAGCATGTCCAATAAGAAAAACACAACTTGAACTTCGTACAGATTGATATCAACCCTTGCATCAATACCAGATATAAAAGTACGTTATACAAACACATAACTGCGATTATTTTAACTGACGAAAACAGACTTTGACTACAAGAGCCGATTATACACCGTATGTATATGCAAATGCTTTCATCGACGCCATCTTTGATACTTGCTGGATGTTTCCTTTGCATGGAGTTATCGTGTTTCGTATATGTTTTGTCACTGAATCCGCTCAATTCGACCTGATAATATCAGCATGGCTGCTGTAGTTTTTGTTGATGGTGAGTATTTTAATGGGAAACATGACACATCATATAGAGCTAGGTCTATAACTACATTAGGCTATTATGAGTAACAGGAACCAGGAGTGACAGATATATAGTACCGTGAATATGATGGAATTATATGTATTGTAACGAGTAGTAGGAACAAGGAATTAGAGACAGATATTATATACAAAGGAAAAATATAAATTATTATGAACAACAGAACCAAAGACATAGTAATCGGTATTACATATTATGACATTATATTCATTATAACGAGTAGTAGTAACAAGGAATAACAAGTTAGTGTTATATAGTATTGAATTATATGTATTATTATGAACAGCAGAATCAGATCACTGGTGCTGTGTTTTTGGACCTAACAAAAACCTTTGATACCGTCAACCATGAGATTCTTCTGCGTAAATTATCATATTATGGGATACGGGATAATGATCTGGCCTGGTTCTCTAATTATTTGACAAATAGAGAACAAACTACTATTATTGATGGGGTTAAATCTGATGCAAGACCTGTTACAATTGGTGTACCAAGGGATCCATATTAGGTCCACTTTTATTTATCATTTTTATTAATGACCTTCCTACTGTAGTTTCGAATTGTATGGTTTTTCTTTATGCCGATGATACTGCCATCATGTATAGTTCAAAATAAGAATTAGATATTGAAAGGGTCATAAATTTGGACCTGGAAGATGTTTCTGATTGGATGAACACTAATAAGCTGACACTTAATGCTTCTAAAACCAAGATTATGACTTTTGCCTCTTCTCAAATTATAAAAAAAAATGTTAATCCCCTCAATGTAAAGCTTGATAATGATTTTCTTGAAAATGTGTATGTATTCAAATACCTTGGAATGTGGTTCAACCCGTATTTTAAATGGGAAAAACATATTGACAAAATTACTGCAAAAGTATCACAGAAAAAAAAACTAGGTATTATAAAAAAGCTTAGTTGGTGTGTTAACCAGCATACATGTAATACTCTGTACAACGCTATAATTGTATCCCGATTGATTATTGTTGCCGTTTGGACTACGGCGACGAACAAATTGGTTGACCTGGTTCAGGTTCTTCAAAATCGTGCAGCTAGATTGGTCATGCAGGGTGTGGGCTTCGGGATGTGCATGTTACAGATATTTTTGCTGAATTGAGGTAGCTAAATGTTCGTCAACGTGCATTATATTTCAGGAATATTCTAATGTATAGATGTGTCCACGGCCTGGCTTCAGATTACCTTACTGATAATACAATTCTACTGAGAGATAGCCATTCGTTCAGAACTGGATCTAGCTGCTGTAATAATGTTTAAGTTGCTCCTGTTAGATCTGGAAATGGTAAAAGTTCCTTTAAACTTCCTGGCGGCAGGTCGTTGCCGCAGTCTTCCCCCAAATTTTAAATGCTTGCCAAATGTTAATATTTTTAAACGCAATATGAAGACTAATATAGTTTAGATGTCTGATATTTGTTGTCTGTCTTTTTTGCCGTCCTTTTTGTGCTTTTGGATGTTTACCGTTTTTCTACTGCATAATATTGTATATGTATCTTGTATTGAGTGCTCCTCTGGAAAGCAGTGCTTCTGCACTGAGCAGGACTTATTAATAATTATCGATGGCAATAAAATAAAATTTAAAAAAATAATAATAGTGATATATTGATCGGTTTTACATACTATGGCATTCTATTCATCATAATGAGTGGCAGGAACAAGGAATAAAGATAGGTATGGCATAGTATGGAATTATATGTATTATTATGAACAGCAGAACCAGGAATTAGAGACAGATGTTAAAGAAATATCTCTGATTCGACCTAAATAGACTCAGGTGGACTTAACTTTACAACTGACTAATGGTTTCCATGGTTTACATCTTAAACACCGCAGCAGTTACGTCCAACGTAAATAAGGAACATTTATGATGGACAGAAAATCAAAGGAAGAAGATGGGCAGGAGGATGCAGCCGCTGCGTCCGATCCGCTAGTAAGACCAAACTTGGAAGAGGGCATACTTAAAAGTAGGTTTAGATTTACAGATGAACAAATCCATTGGGCAGTTTCCCTGATATTCATCAACAGTTTGACGAAGAAGTAGGACATGTATTGTTTAAGGATTTACAAAAGCTCGATGTTCTTCTGGCGAGGGGCACGTTTACTTCTCATATAGTTACGCCATCCCCCCCCCCCCCTCCTCAGTAGTTGCGAATGGATACGTTTTCTTGATATTCACACTTACCTTCCATAAGTGAACGCTCAATAACAATCTTATTATTGTTACTTTGTTGGCTCCTACGCTTATTCAAATTAATTTAAGGGTTTATACATAAGCATGCATCCATGTCTGCAAAGCAATGTACTATGACTGATACATTGCTGCGAGCCCTGTATAACAGTGGGTATATGTGGATGTAAATTGGTGTTACTGATCCTATCCTGAACAGATAATCGGTTCTAAACTTTTTCTAAAGGACACATTATCACCACTAGGGCATTACAGCAGTAGAAATATCATATAAGGAATACAGTATAGTAAATGTTATGAACCTTCTGTATTGGCTAAGTGGTACCATTTGTACAAACCAACTAGTTAAAACGTCCCGACCACCTTCCTATCCCTCCTCATTTGCATACGCCTTTTTCTTTACTTCCTGAATAAACTTGTTGATGTAAAAGAACCTCCTCTGTAATTTCATATCCAGGTTTTCATATGGAATATATAGTTTGATTTTCAACGATGATATGTTTTTTTTTATTTTCTTTAATTTGCCTTTCTCAGACCGTATGGAGCAATTCAAAGCAGAGCTGAAAACGGAATATGAATATTCATATCGTTCCATTCGACCAATCCCTTTCTTGGAGAAACAGTACCCAGTCCAACGTTTGTTTTTTGAGGGAGGAGTTGAATATCTCTCAAAAGATCAGACTAAACATCAACATCGCTGGCAGAAACTAGATTCTTACAAAGACATTCTTAGCAACAATGAAATGGAAGATAACCGATGGATTATTGAAGGTGAACCAGGGTCCGGTAAATCATTCCTTACCTTACAACTCACGTATGATTGGTGTGCTCATGACGTGGAATCTTATCTGTGTGCCGTAGACATATTGATTGTAGTTAAGATGAGACAATTATCAGGTGTGTCGTCTATTTTTGAGGCTATTAAATGTTTCGTTTTATCCGAAGACTCTAAATTTTCTATTGATGATATTGAAGAAATACTTAGTGAAGCAGAAACCTCTTTAGTGATTGTGCTAGATGGGATTGACGAGTACCCTCACCACAGCCTATCAAATCATTTCATGAATATCATCAAGAAAATAATCTTACCAAAATGTAAACTTATCGTTACAACACGATCAGGTAAAATACCTCAAAAATGTGTTGATTGGACTAACCGTGTAAGATTAACGGGATTCAGTACTGAAACACAGGAAAGGTACGTACGTGATGTATTAACACCAGGTAATGATGATGAAACACTGAATGTTATCAAGGAATGGCTTCCAAGTACTTCAATCCTCTATGAATTCTTTCAGATCCCTCTAATCTTTGTTACGTTTGCTCACCTCTCTCATGAGACTGAAAGTGAACTATTGCATTGTACCTCCATAACCAGTTTCTTCAGTCACGTGATCAGCTCTCTTCATAGTCATTTTGATAATAAGATGGAATATGCAAATATGGACAGCGGCTTTGTAACAAGTGAGAAACACAACCAGGAGTTTAATAGACTTTCGTTTCAGGGTCTTCGGTTACAATCAGAAGGTCCTCAGTGGAAGAAAGATTTACTTATCAAAGAGATTGGAGAATCTTTCATTGAAACTTTCTTATGCATTGGGATATTACGAGAGGAGGAAAGAGTATCAAACCAAACTGAAGAAACTCTATCAAATTCTGAAGTCATTAAAATTATCCAATTTTATCACAACTTTTACTGTGATTGGTACGCTGCTCATTATTTGGCTGACTTCATCGCTAAGGTTGATGATCCCGATATTAAGTCTGATGGAGACGAAGGACTCGAAATACTAGAGGACTTGGATCCTTTTACCTTCCAGTACCTTTACCGATTTGCGTGTGGATTAAATCCTGCATGTGCAAAACATATATTAGATTATCTGAGCAATATAGAATGTGGAGATGTCTTCGTGATGTTGTGTATACTTGAACAACGTGGAAAAGTAGATGGCATGAAAGATAATCTGAGGGAAATCTGTTCCAGAACATTACAGATGAGGAATCAAGATACTAGGGTGATACAGAGATCTATTTTACAACTGATAAACATCGCTGCTAGAGAAAAGGTATAGTATAGAGTAAATTCACCATTCTGAACTGGTTACAAGGCAAAGCACAATGTGTCATATGGCACACCACTAGTATGTATGGTGTGCACATTTTGTGAACGCTATGTAAATGCTTGAAAATATCTATCTTTTATGAAAGAAAATATATGAAATGATAAAAGGTAAGGAAACCAACAAACACACTGGTTTTAATATTCAGTATTTCCACCAATCTCCTATAGTGATGATGATGAAATGCATCGTTAATATATAACCAGAAGAATGTACACTACAGTAACTGTTCATATAGATGTGACATGATACTGCTGTAATAGAGCATTTATTATGTGCACTTGAACAACTAATATCTATCGATTCTGATCATGTGATTTCACAGAACGAATTATATTTTCGAAAACACCACGTTGTTAAAAATCAGATGATGTAAAGTGCTCGACAATTATGAAAGGAACTTGGACACTGAAAAACTGTGATTATTGTGCCACATATCATATATGAATATTCAGTAAACTTAACTGTTGATTGATGATTATTCATATTAATCAATGAAAATACTATTAATAATCGTTCTAATTATTCTTTCATTGCAGATACCAGTTTCAAGTTTATATCTCTTTGAGTCTTTCCAGTCAGTAGATGTCTTAACCAGTCATATTGTTCTTAAATCTCAACTTCGTATTCCAATACTAGAGAACGTTGAGCAACTTTGGTTTGAGCAAAACGGACACGAAATGACAGAAATTGAGTTGGATGGCATCTTCAGCTTCATAGCAAAGTGTGAAAAACTGAAAACAGTAAGGTAAATATGCATCTTGAAGATCTTATTTATAACAAGTACATTGTGTCTGTCGCGGTCTGGCGAAGGAAACTCTCTCGGAGTGTTTCTCTTGAAGCTAAATAATGACTGAATGGACTAGTGTAAAATGGAGTAGAAGGTAAAGAAATGCCGTAGATAAATGTATGTAGGCCGGTGTCACATTGAGGAGTAGATAAACTTATGCCGTAGATAAATTTGTCTAATTTCAAGTGGTTCTTCGAGTGAGCTTTCTTAGTTCATCATTAATAAAAGCACCTGTGGACGTGAGTAGTAAGAGTACGACGACAGGACAACACCGAGGGCATGTCCACCAGTAGATACCTTTGTATCCAAAATGTGCAATGCCAGATTGCGATTCACCTACGTAGTTATGTCAAAATTGCTGATTACATTAGTTATTGACTTCGGGACATTTTTAAAGTATACGAATACTACGAATGCTATAACTTCCCCATATGCCCCTCCTCTCATTAGTTTTGGTAGTGATGACATCACTTCCGGTAGGTCATACCCCAGTCCTCTAAAGAATACTCCTTTTGGGGGTATTTTATCGCCAGGATCATAGGCGAAGGAGCCGGGCAGAGTGGACTGTAACCCCCTACTCCAAAAAAAAAAACAAGAAGACATTTCAATGCCCATGGTCAGGACCTACTCCACTGGGCTGACGTATCATCTTGTAAATGTTCGTACATACGAGGCACTGGTACAAAACCTGTACTGAAGACCCTGGGTTCAATGCAGTATTTGTTGGTAATCCCAAAGTTTAAATAACAACCACTTAAATCGCAGGAAATTGAAAGTTAAATCCTTTGTTCTATTTTCAATGTTTTTTTCTCCACAGATTTAACTATTCGTTGTTACCCGTCGGATTTCATCGTCGTGCAACATTGACGTCACTAAATGAAAATAATGTTGAAGGTAATTGATGAAATAATGAAAAATAATACTTTATCTGAATATACATTTTATAATAACAACAGACTTAGTGTTAAAATACTTGTTACATTGACACTGGTCACAAACGTGTAGTTTTTAATTTGTAATGTATTCTTTGCATTAACAGTGACTAGCATCCCTCTAATTATTTAACACCCTTTAAGAAATCTACACGGAATGAAATACGTAAAATAATTGAATAGTGTATATATATATATATACCGATGGTTGTGGTATCTAGTGTTTGAGGTTAAGTAAAGCATGACAGGTAGGTGTGACGTCATTGTGCTTTGTATGACGTCAGATACTTGGTATGACGTCACCTGTAATTGTACGAATAAAGTTTTCTGCTGAAGATCTAAAGGATGGTCCTTAGAAAATAAGTTATTCTACTAAATTTAAAATATTTCCATCTCTTTTCAGTTTTATGGTATCCATCAGAAGTTTGGTATCGTTTGAATCTCAACTCTGGTACTTGGCAGGTATGGATCAGTTTACATAATAACAAAATATCAATAACGTGACTTACTTTATGATTCATGAATTCTTTTCATCATTTTATGAAAGAACATTACATCTTTTTTTCCACTGTGTCAAATTTCTCTCTGTCAGAATTTCCCTGGTGGATTTTTGTCCGAATCACATTGCGTTGATTTTTCTAGATTTTAAACAATTCTTTAGGTTGACATCAACGCACCAGTGTAAATAGAAATATTAGTGTTCAAGTGTACTCGCATGAAGATAGAAGTTGTTTTACGCCCGGCTGTCTTGATCTTGTTTTATATATATTTTTTTTTTCCAGCACAAAATCGGCAAAACTGATCTCACTGAAGAAGACTACATAAGAGTGGTAAGTTCAGTTTACAAGACTTAGATTAATGTTTTTGTGCCTTTGCCTTAGCTTTGAATGGATGTAACGATTAATTTATAGTATAAATCATTATTCATGATTAGGTTTTAGTAACCCAGAAAATAGTACTATACTTTGTCAGGTCTCCTTTAACATTGTCCTTACCTATTCACTAACCCTGTCACTGACCCCATCACATACCTATTCACTAACCCTTTCACTTCCCCATCTCTTACATATTCACGAACCCTATCACTTACATATTCACTAACCCTGTCACTGACCCCATCACTTACCTATTCACTAACCGTGTCACTGACCCCATCACTTACCTGTTCACTAATCCTGCCACTGACCCCATCACTTACATATTCACTAACCCTTTCACTGACCCCATCACTTACATATTCACTAACCCTATCACTTACCTATTCACTTACCCCAACACTTACCTATCCACTAACCCTGTCACTGACCCCATCACTTACCTGTTCACTAATCCTGCCACTGACCCCATCACTTACTTATTCACTAACCCTTTCACTGACCCCATCACTTACATATTCACTAACCCTGTCACTGACCGCATCACATACATGTTCACTAACCCTGTCGCTGACCCCATCGCTTGCCTATTCACTAACCCTGTCACTGACCCCATCACTTACCTATTCACTAACCCTGTCACTGACCCCATCTCTTACATATTCACTAACCCTGTAGCTGTCCCTATCACTTACCTATCCACTAAACCTATCAGTGACCCCATCACTCACCTATTCACTAA
>KN884839.1:55933-67217 GCA_000934455.1 Apostichopus parvimensis | reverse complement strand
GACAGTTGAAACTTGGTGATACATTCTCTAGATAAAAAGTGTACGGGTACGTGACATTGCTACGTGACGTAGTAAAATGTACTTTTGGATTCATGTGCTTGCATATGTAAGGCTTATTTTGATAGTTCGGGAACGGTAAGCCGGGCGGGCCTTACACTGATAACGTCGAACCGAGCGTGAAACAGGAAACAATCTCCAAAAGCGGATATTTGATAATATATATATATCTCTTTTATTGATTCGGAATAAAACTATAACTTTGGATAATTATAAAACTATAAATGGGATAATTACAATGCACAGAGCCCGAAGTCTACAGACGTAAATATAAATACGGAGCCTACTGTTCTACGTCCGTAGACTTCGGGAGATAAACTTAAACTCCCAGATATTTCTTTAGGAGACACTTAAACCCCTGATTCCAAAATAATAAATTACGGCGCGATGCACAGGGCACACGCTCTGCCCTTGAACCCGATTGGTCTTAACTTACAGCTAACCCCCCACCCAACTCTTGATTGGTTGAGTGCCAACCTGATATGCAGATGAGCACATGCAAATGGGCACTCAACCAATTTGAACCAGTTTGGCTGTCTTCCAACCCCACAAACTGAATAATTTAAAACAAAACATATGAATACGCTTCTAATAGCGCGTGATTCATAGCCCCCAAAGTGCGAGCCATGGGTGACGTCATAATAACAATATCAAACTAGAATACGCTTCACACATATACTGAATTTTCAGCCACTTTCCTGGTTTTGTTTTTCATCTGCTGTTGGACATAAACTACTTCATGCAAGACAGATTTGAAGCTTAAATGTTGCACAATTTGAATTCTCTGCACAAAAGTGTATTCAAATGCCACAGTGGTTATCATGAGCAAGTCAATTCATTGCAACCCCTTCCCCCCCCCCCCCCCCACAAATCGACACCCAAAATTGCTCAGACCTGATGACAAAGTTGATACATGTTCATTCTTTTAGGCAACATTGCAATCTTTTTTAAATATCTTTGTGAAATGTAACAGGCAGTATAAAATGATACCATTCCAAACCCTGCCCCCCCCCCAAAAAAAACTCTCCAACCGTCTTCTATAGGCAATACACCCTTCCACAATGAATCACTCAGAAGGTAATATAAATGTACCAAAATTGTACGACATGTACAATAATTACAGCTTGGAACTAGAAATGCACCACATACAGAGCACTGTGTAACAAGTAGCAACTTTATCTTGACAGTCAATTGAAAACTTTGTACAAAACTGCAATAGCTATGACCGATCATGAAAGAAGGAAAAATAAAATCACACAATAATTATGCACTACAGTCGGGCTTCAACATTTCTACTGGTAAAGATATGAACAAAACACGAACATACAAAGAAAGCTAAAAAAAGAAAAGGAAGGGGACACCCGGATTTGAACCAGGGACCTCTCGATCTGCAGTCGAATGCTCTACCACTGAGCTATATCCCCGTACCACAATTTAAAGGTATTTCTAAAAATATTTAAAAAAGTATATTTTGGTCCAATGCATAAATCAAGCGTTAAGAATAAAACAAGTATATTTTTATGTTATAAGTTTGTTTTGGAGTACTCAGGTATGGTATGTCATTTTATTTGCGAGTACCCATACTTAGGCGGGTGAACAGTTATAGAATTTTAACATTAAAACGTACGTCACGTGACACCCATAGCAACAGGAGTGCGTACATTCGCCTATGTACAGTTATGTACTGACGCTGTGCCGTTGGCTACGATATCGTTAGTATAGTATGCACTAACGTTACAGTACGGATTAATAAGTCACGGACTTAGCTCGATTTAAATTTGGAACACAATTGTTATTCAGGTTGTCTTGCCAATCCATCAGTGTAAAAGATAAGATTAAAATGTAGTTAGGGATGCAAACTATTTTTTGATTTTCCTATCGTAGGCCTAGATGTAGGCTAGATCAGAATGGCTTCAATGTTGAACGTTTGATGATTGAGCCTTTCAATTATACTGGGGCCAGTTCCACGAACAGGAAAACTGACTCCCGGTGGTTACTGTTTAGGCTGTTGCTATTCTTACGACTAGTCGTAACAATTATCTATAAACTATTCTTACGACATCGGCGAATTCATGCGCTGTAAAGTAAATAAAGCAACTGTGCGTGAAGTAGGGGTAATCCTGACCCTAAACCTAACCCCTAATCCTAATCCTATCCCTAACCCTAACTGGAAATAATTGTTACTCATGGTCGTAAAAATAGTACTCCTGGTTGCAAAATAGCAACTGCGCATGCGTATTCGGCAATTATTCTTACGACTCGTCGTAAGAATAGACACTTTGTACTGTTTAGGCATAAAAAGCCTATGCTAGCTATTAGACTTAGTAAGTTACTGTAGTAGTTACATTCATGGCTCATAGATGAAGGTATCTATGATCATCGAATGACTTTATTGGTTGTATTTCACATAGGAAACATCTTTTTCATGCTTGTTGCTATGAATTTATCTGTGAGGACCAGTTTGAGTTCATGTGCTGTGACGTTTTGCAGGGCGAATCGTGTAAAAAGCACATCTTTTTGAAGTAATATACAAGCAGACTCCCAGTTACCTTACAATTTTCTTTGGGGGGCATTGGATTTGATATCTTGGGCAAAGAACATGTTTCAGGATGAGGTGTTATAAACTTGAGCATTTGAATGTTTGGCTATTCTTGACATAAACTTGTGTTTGAATCTTGCAGCCTTGAAGACACAGATAATAATGGCAGATGAACCGGTTGATTCTAAAGGACCAGAAAAAGATTCAGATAATAAAGAAGATGTTAAACCAAAGAGCAAAGAGAGCACTCGACCTGAAAGCAAAGCTTCCAGCAGCTCTAAGACAGATGAAGAAAAGAAAACTGCGCCAAGAGTGAAAAGTGCAAAATCCAAAAAGGATGGCAAAAAAACTGGTAGTAAAGGTAAGAATGTTATATATAATCAGCATATGCTGGTTTCCTCACATATTTGAGAATGGTTGGTTTCTTAGCACCAGCTGGCAGTTACTTGATTCATCCTTCATAGTTGTTTTTTAAGTACTTTTCAACCTTAGTCTCCTTTGCTTAAATATGTTTGGTTTTGTAAAGAAGACATTGAACCAAAATATTAATTGTGCATATGTGTGTTCTTGGAAAAGAAATTATGAAACGGAAAATGTGGAGAATGATGGTGAAATGTTTTCGAAAAATGGAGGAGACGAGCATTTTCAGTCTCTCTGACAAGAAACTGTGGAAGGAAATATTAGTTTTAGGGGCAAATAAAGTTAGATCCATTTTTGTGATTTGAAGGAATATTATCTGGGTCAAGTACAATGACAACAATAGGGCAATCCATGACCTTTGACCTATGACATCATAAATCATGCAGGCATGACTTTACATGGTTAGGCACCTGTCCACCAACTTTGAACTTGATCAGACTTACGGTCTAGGAGGGAAGGGGAAGATAATGGTAAAATGATCTCTGTTATAAGACTATGGTTCCTGTGTACTAAACTGCTATGCATCTTTGCACTTGTATAGCAATTTGACCATTATGCATAGCATTTTATGATGTGATAGTCAATTATTCTCAGTATAACATGATTATTTTGTTACATAGCCTGTATGATAGTGGACTTACATTCTAAATACTCATTTATCTTTCCTATATTGATTTCTGTATATATAGTGGTTCTGGGTATGCCAGAGTAAAGTACAGATTCAGTGACCTATATTGAAACATGTAGTTGTAGTGCTCCTAAGTGTGTTCTATCCTTAAAAAAGAGAGTTACTTTGTTTGGAATAATGACAATTTTGTCATCTACCAACAGGTAACACCAAGTCAAAACCAGCGGAACCAAAGGAAGAGTCAACTGAAAAAGATGGCGGTAAAGGTTTTCAGTTTTGCACTTTAGACAAAAACAAGAGTCACTTTATCAAACTAGACAATTTTACTGTAAAATTTTAGTGGTCAAGAAAGTTGGAGGCTTTTAAAAGAGTTAAATTTGAGTGCTTGCTACTCACTATGTCTAGATAATCAATTTGTTACAGAAGTGTCATTTAATAGATGGTTAACTTCCAACAAGTCATAATATTACCTACAAAATTCTTAGGTGATTTAATTGCTTCCTACGATTTCCAGTGTAGCATACTTTGTATGAAAATCTTATTACAGAAATTTTTGCTCGAAGTGAGCAACATACATGCATTAGTATAAAACATTTTAACACAAGGCTTTATGGAATCTTTAGCTTCTAAATCTAATCTCTCTTTATATTGCATGGGAAGTGTTGCATGTAGGGTTTCAGTATCATCATTTATAATCTTATTTAGAGTGATAAGTCTCATAATTATTGGTCGGTTACTATTACGTACAGTACTTCCCAAGTGCCAAGGGAGTACATGCCCATTAAAAAATGCCACATCTCACAAGCAGTGACAATGATGACAGAGCTGTGTCCTCATAACCTGTGATTTTAAAATCAATCCCTCCAATGAATTATGAGTATTATTCAGTGAATTATATGAACTACATTTAAATACCACAATTCAGGTAAAGATTGCCCAGGTATCCCTTTACAGTAAAATCCTGGGTTATTCTGGCATGTTGTGACTGGAGATTGTCTCGACATATATAAAGTTAATAAAAAAGAGTCTGGATAATCTTGTACCCTGTCCAATAATAGTATTGTTTGCTATCACAATGGACGGTACAGTGTCCTCAGTAATAGAACTGTGCAATGCTCTATTTTGTACCCTTTTTCTGCCTCTGTGGTATAATTTATTGAAACTGAGCGAACTGGTAACATACAAAGATTAAAACGTGAAACATTTGTGTATTATTATATAACAATGAATGGTATGATATGTAGTATATTGGTCAATATGTATATATCTGGGCATCTAAAATCTACAAGTTTTGGATAATCCTATGACTAAGTTTACTAACCATTAATTTTACCTTACATAAATTGCCCTTTGAAGTGTCCATAATGCCATACAAATCAGTATTGACAGTTATTCCATTTTTTTATTTTACTACTATTTTCTTCCCATTGTTCATTTTCAGGCGGGCAGGATTCCATGATCCCACTTTTCATATCATCAAAAAGTCAAGAAATTTTCCAGTGTGTGGCAGATGAGCATGTCACAGAGGATAATCCCCACAAGCTCATCCCCAAAGATGCCATCATTCAAGACATGAGAGAAAGAGCAGCTATTTCAGACTTTCATCCAGTGAAGCAGCTGATACTGGTAGGTTTTGCAGTTATGTTCGCCTATATTTGTCCTCAGAAAGATGTTTGATCTAAGTCCTAGTCATTTGCCTCTTGATTTGACTTGTAGATTTCTGACAAGCTGAAAAGGAATATCATAGTACCTTGTGATTAATGTAAATTATGAATTTCCAAAATATTTGTGAAAAAGATGTTTTGCGATATAGTGCTTTATTAACTCGCAATTTATTTAGCATATATTTATTTCTTTGCATTCCGATCACTAACTGTGAAGTACTTTGCTCACTGCCAAACTTCTTGCCATATATATTTGTAGCTGTTGTAGCAGGCAATACAGTCTGATTCACTTTGCTTGCTCACTTACCTGTCTCCTCGTAGCAACTGCACTCTCATTCTACCCTTGGTGATTGACCAGTCATCTCCCCTCAACACACCTCCTTAATCTACCACACAAAATGTCTATTAGTGTTCTCTTATGTGCTTTCAGAGTGACAGGTCAGAGTGGGAGGTCAAATGTCAGCAGGTTACCATGGTCCCTCTCGATAGCTTAATGCCAGAGTGCAACAACTATGAGTAACCCACTATAGTCCACTATAGTTATATGTACATTTAGTTAATTACATAAAGCCAATTTCTTGGATATATATGTTCGTACAATTTTTGTATATTTTGCCATTGGATAGACAACATATATAGTCTTTGAATCATATCTTTAACATTTCGACTGGTTTTTTACAGGACTATCCTGGCGATGAGATACTGTTGATCTACGATGCCGACTTCAAATACGGACAAAATTTTGTCCTGGTCAGTTCTGATGAGGAGAAACAGAGAATTTTGAACGTAAGTGACGAAGATTTATACCTAAACAGAAACTGGCTAAAACTTATTCCAAAAAATGTGTTGTACACTTGATAGCTGTAGAGGCAAGCATCACTTTGAACCTCTGAGCTGGCCAAATGTTATCCTGAAACAGGTTTCGTTCTCACAGTGTGGCAATGCCGACACAAACACATAAGTTACGTTTTATGTTTGAATTAGTGCCGGAACTGGTGTTCTTCATCCATAAAATTTCCTCCGAGCTGATTGCTCTGTTTTGGCAATGAGAATTTTTTCACAGGAATTTCTCTGGACACTGCTATTTATATTTTCTAGTGTACCTCTAAATTTACTTTTTGGGTTTTTTTCTTTGGTTTGGGTGTAGCCTGTTGTTGAACAAGCAGAAGATGGCTCTCCGACAGGGGAAGAAGGTGAGGCAGTGGAGGAAATAGACCCAGTGGTGTATCAGTACGTACCACCAGAACCAAAGGAGTGGGTATCCCTTGGTAGTGAGAAAGAAATTGAGGAATCTTCTTGGAAGGAGACAGAGCAGAAGGTATTATTATAACTCTTTAGATTTCTTTTGATCAAAGATCTGTGAAACTGAGTACAAATTCTCAGCACAATCAATTTGTATTCATACTTTTTTTTCCTCCTTCTTTTTGTTTTCATTGAATTTCTATTGGTGAAAGTAAAATCAATTTTGAAAAAAGAGGAAAATCACACACACATACAACAATATCAAACTCTGTATATATTTAGAATAACAGTCTAGTTAATTTACAAAGTTTCAGAATAGAAATGACTTTGTAAAACACAGTCCCCCATTTTGAAATAAAAACTGCGTAGCCTTTGATAAAAGCTACTCATATCTTAAAACATTTTAGTAAATTGTTTTGTAAAAATTTGGCAGGATGTGTTCTTCTCCGATTTTAATACAGTTTCTGAGGTCCATCGCTAAACAAAGATTATGGTTCACAGGGATAAGCACGAAATTGGGTATGAATGTCGTGCACTGTAATTTAAATCCCAAGCTAGAATCTACCGTTAAATATGGGGATTGTTTGAAATTATCATTTCTGAAAAGTTGCTCTAGACATATGTTTATAAGGATTATATGGAGAAGGATTAATTTAGACTTTTTACCTCAACTGACCTTCTACTTTTAGATCTTGAGAAATCTTGAAAAAAAAATATCTTGAGAAATTCACTATTAGTAGATATTTTACTGTTTGTTATATATAACCACTTCATCATGATGTTAAAACAAACTCCCATTTTTCTAATGAATACTCAAGGTTATTTACTGCTCTCAAACAACCTTGGGAAGTACCAGTCCACAACAACAAACACAACTACCAGCAATACAATTTTTAGCAACCATCCTCTTCCTCCTCCTCTTCCTCTTCCTCTCTCCGTTACAAGATTCGCATCACGATCAGGCGTGCAAGGCGTGAGTTTGGAGGTGCTCTCAGTTTCTCCGACAGAAACGCTGATGATACCAAGGACGGCTACATTGAGTGTGTCCCTTTCGAAGACAAGAGCTTCAGTCTCAAGATAATGGAACTGGACAAAGACGTCCAGGCTGTCTCAACTTATACGGACCAAGGAAGTCAAACAGTGTGGTAAGGCATACAATGGTAAAGCTGCTATGAAAAGAAATTCATTTGGATATAACAAACAAAAAAACTAAGAAACTTGAATTTGCCTGTCCATCCAGGGTTAAATTTCCTAGGTTTGTTGATAAGAACCCCTGGTCGTGCGTGAGTACTTTCAATGTAATATGAATTGATACTCAAAGGAAATAGATTTTTAAGGTATTCAAAATATTATTCGGACTGTTGCAAGAGAGAATGATGTTTTGATCCTTAGAGGGTCTTTTTCAAAGGCACACACTATAGGAACATTAGGACGGATGGATTCATTTATACAAAGTCTACCAAATACGGTGAATCAAATTTCAACATGTTTAATGTCTCACCAATGTAACATGGTGTGAAGCTGAGAGCTGGACAGATCTTCTTGACTTCATCGTTAGTTCTGTTGATAAGCAGGTCAGGGAATTTGAAGGATAGTAATTTCTTTTGTTCTTATACCAAAACACTTATATTTTCAATTTTATTTGTGTTATTCTTTCTACTATTTTTTCCTAGTATTGTTGCCTTGTTATTTCAGGAAACATCCTTGCATTGTCTTGTTCTTTCAGTTAGCATCCTTGCATTGTCTTGTTATTTCAGGAAACATCCTTGTATTGTCTTGTTATTTCAGGAAACATACTTGCATTGTCTTGTTATTTCAGGAAACATACTTGCATTGTCTTGTTATTTAAGGAAACATCCTTGCACCTTGTTATTTCAGTAAACATCCTTGCATTGTCTTGTTATTTAAGGAAACATCCTTGCATTGTCTTGTTATTTAAGGAAACATCCTTGCATTGTCTTGTTATTTAAGGAAACATCCTTGCATTGTCTTGTTATTTCAGTAAACATATTTGCATTGTCTTGTTTTTTCAGTAAACATAATTGCATTGTCTTGATATTTCAGTAAACATACTTGCATAGTCTTGTTATTTCAGTAAACATCCTTGCATTATCTTTTTATTTCAGTAAACATTCTTGCATTGTCTTGTTATTTCAGGAAACATCCTTGTAACAAGTACACACAGTATGCCCCAAGAGAGCTCACTGAGCAAGAACAGAAGAATCTTCTCTCATCGGAGACATTATACAATTTCTTGGATCGGGTGACACCAAGGTACGGTCTCTTGTGATGATGTCATTCTTTTCTCATTTTATTTTTATGACATTTTTGCAACTTAAAGAATGGATGATTGGTGTCTCTGTTGTAGTCTAATGCAATGTCCTGTTCACAAACAAACAAAGTAGCTAATTTGTAGGTACCGTGAAGAATCAACAGGGGTTATTTGCAGTAATTATATCTCTATAGGAGAATTTTACGAGGTAAAATCTGTAATTTTTTTAATTTAATTTTTTTCAGTTGATATAGTCTGAAAATGTTTACTTGATCCTACACAATAGATGCATACTTGCCTCCTTTTGTACCCATCATAACTTGAAATATTACTTAATATTTCTGTTACCGGTGTATCTTCTTCCGTTGCAATGTAATTGGAAATATGCATTCCCCTCCCAAAATGATCAACTGTGTTGCATAAATCTAAGTACAGAACCAAGGGTAACCATGTAGGTGCCACGAAAGATGACCAGGGTTATTGATAATTAATGCACTCTATAGGAGCATATATATTAAAGGTACATCTGTCAGTTTGAGAATCAGTCTGAACAGTCTGATTTCAGTATGTTGTTATAGTCATTCATGTCCATGATGGCAGGTTTTAGTACTTACAATTTAAAAATATTTCTTTACCTTTATACTAACTTCTTCTGTGTCAAAGGAATTAGAAATGTGAATCCCACTCCTACTGCACCCTCCCCTCCCCGCCCCCCCCCCAACAAAAATCATGTGCTTTCAATCATTCCTGTATGTTTACAACCATGAATTAATCGTTTGTCATTATTGCTACAAATTTTGATTCTGAACTTGATTCACATTTTATTGTATTCTTCTTGATATTAAAATACCGTAAATTTAATGTAGCTTGGTTAGTCAAGTTTCAAATAACGAGATAAAAAGTAACAATTTTAAAACATATCTATTTTTTTTTTTTTATTCGCTACAGATTTGAATTAGCTTTACAGCAAAATGATATCATGGATGTGTTCAGAGACGACTGGAAAGAGCTCGGCAATGAAGACGATACTTTTGGCAGCAAGTCTGACAACCACTTAAAAGTAAAGCTTTTGTTTACTGACAATTATCTGTCCATTTATATTTCCAGTTGATAGTTTTCTACAAAAAAATGTAAAGATCAGGTAAAATTAATTTAATATGTGGCTTACGATGAATGTTTGTCATTCAACTCCCTCCCATGGCACTCTCCCTTTCACCATCCTCAGAATCTTTCAAAATTTATCACAGCCCTCCGTTCCCACCTCCAAGATACTTTGTCAAGCTTTATCTCCCCAACCACTGTACCCCAAGCACCCCACCCCCACCACCCATCACCTTCCTACACTTTCCAGAAGTATTGATTAGTAAGAGCTATTTGCTCTATACAAGGATCTAGTTGTGATGTCAATGTAAGGACATATCTCCCCTTATCCCCACCCCCCCCCATGACAAAAGGAGGGAATGTAGCCATATACATTTTGTTTTGATTTGGGACATCATTCTACATTCAAAGTTTTTTTGATGTATAATATAATTTGTTACTTTGCCAATGTCACAAGAATCGATGTGAAGATGCTTGAGCAATCTAGGAAAGTTGCTCGGAGAGTAATCGGTGCTCACTTACCTTCGTTAGAGTGCTTGTATCATGAGAGGGTCTGCAATAAAGTGAAACAAATCATGCAAGACCCAACACACCCTTTGTTTGAGCACTACATTTACAACCGCTCTGGACTGCGTTTATGCCCACCACGTACACTTAGGGCCCGCTACAGATACTCATTTGTGCCTAAATTTTATCCATTAATTAACAAGTGAGAAGAAAAGTTTCTTATTTGTAGGACTTGCTGTATATTTGTTGTATTACTGTATGTGTATCGCAGTCTATTGATACTTATACTATTGCTTTTTTTTTCGTTTACAAACTGTGTAAGCCCAGTTTCCAATAGTGGACAATGAACTCAAATTCAAACCATTTCCTGTCATAGCTATTTGCTCTATACAGCAAAGATCCAGGTTTGAACTAAATATCGTGACATATCTCTGCAATTCCCATACAAATTAAGGCTGGGAGTGTAAATCATAGATACGTTTTGATAAACAACAGTATTCCAAACAGCTTTTCCATACATGTAAATATCCGTTTTGCTCCTGTAAAAATAAAGATCCAGATGGGATCTAAAATACCCTGTTCTCTAAGTGACTTAATATTTATTCTCTTTTGCCTCTTAAAACAGGAGTACCAGTCCTTCACCGATCTCCAGTTCAGCCGTGATAAAGTTCTGACGTGTATCGCATGGCACCCCTCGATCAAGGGCATTATCGCCGTCTCCTGCGCCGAGAAGATGACCTACGATGAGAGGGTGGATAACTCTTCCAGGATCATCATGACCCAATCTCTCATCCTCATCTGGAGTTTTTCAGATCCAATCCATCCTCAGGTAGGAGCTCTCACCAAGCCTCGAA